>OZ007514.1:12940932-12953846 GCA_963931865.1 Axinella damicornis | reverse complement strand
CAGATGTTGTTGGGCCAATTGTCAGTATGTGTGTGCACCATGTGCCACGCCCCCACACACTCGTACTTTGTGCGTGTACAACTCAAGACTTAGCTTGCCTATGGCTTGCCAAGCAGGTGGTGTTTATTGCTGTTTTTGTATGATGTCATAATGGAAGGCTAACCCCCCCCCCCCCCCCCCCCCCCCTCGCCCTCCCGTCCCTCTATGAAACCCAGCGTACAATGTACCGTGATGGACCAGTAAACATTATGAACTGTTACAGTAAACATTGTTACAGTGGATGCATTGTTTTAATTTCTCTGTGTCCTGTGCGGAGAGACTCAGAGTGACTGTGTGTGTCAGTTAGGGAACTCCTGCTCGTGTCTCCATGACAACCTAGCAAAAGAGTTCTGATAGGATACAGTGACCACTTCTGGAGCTAAAAGTTGTCTTTGGCAAAATGGCGGATGTCCAGTTTCTGTGTCTTATACTGTAGCAATTTCCACAACGTTATCGACAATTGCAGCTGTCCAACCACTGGAGAAATCCATTCGGCCTCCCACCACCATCAGCTTGTTTCCGGGGAGGACCGCCACTAGACACTTGGACCGAGGGATGGACATGTGGCTGATGACCTCCCAGGAGTCGGTGACTGGGTTGTACTGGTGAACGGCAGTCGTGCGCTTGCTGTTGTCATCCTTCCCACCGACTGCTAGCAGCTGTCCACAGAGAGTGACTCCAGTGGCAGAATGCAGTGGGAGACTGGCAACTCGGTGCCAGACTTCTCGCTGTGACAAGGCCCTCTTCAACCGCCTTCTCAGTGTCCATGATTGACAGGAATGTAGAAGTTCTTTCAGGGAACAAGCAAGCACAGATTTTGGTTCTTCATTCTTGCCGTACCCCATCAGGTAGACGTGATCTTGACAGGTGGTTGCTGATGCATCTGTGAGTGCGAAAGGCAGGCGTCTGGCAGTGGACCACTGTAGCGTCTCTGTGTCCATCACTTCTACCGTGTCCAGTAGTGTGCAGCTCTCTCCTCGTCCTCCTGCTACGATGAGAGACTTTGCACTGCACACGACTGCAGCACCTTTTCGTTTGGTCGGCATGGGTGGGAAGCGTTTGACCCACCTCCCTTCGTCACGCAAGCTGAACAGTTGGTTTGTAACGTTGTCACTACTCTCACCCCCGATGGCAGTTAAGAGGCTATTGATAACTGCCAAGCTGGAATATTTGTGAGGGCATGGTGGGAGAGTGGACCACGTCTGCTTCTTTGAATCATAGACGCACACCTCAGTGGAGTGCAGGGAGTTGAAGTAGGCCGTACTGCCGTCCACCACCGCTGATGGTCCTTTCACCTCACGAGGTGCAGCTGTCCGGCTGACCCTCCACTCGAGATTGAGGGGACCCTTTAGTGAACTTTGAACTCCGACCTGGGGTTCAACTGATTGCTGCTGTTGGCTCTGTTCCCTGATCTGCAGCTCACATTTGTAGTTGAATTGCGTAGGAGGTGGAGGAGGGGTATGGGGGAGAGTGGGAGGGAGGGAGAGTCGCTTTCTAGGTGCGACAAAGGGTGGCATTTCAAACTGAGTGGGAGGGGCTGGTTCAGGTGGAGAGAACGAACCTCGGGGCTGAGTGGGAGGGGCTGGTTCAGGTGGAGAGAACGAACCTCGGGGCTGAGTGGGAGGGGCTGGTTCAGGTAGAGAGAACGAACCTCGGGGCTGAGTGGGAGGGGCTGGTTCAGGTTGGCTGTATCCACTCAGTAGCTGTAACTCTCTGATCTTCTGGTCTCTTTCTATAACACTTTGGCGAAGCTCTCGAATTCTTTGCAGGAGGTTGTGGGCGGTCAGTTGCTGGGTTGCTTCCAACTGTTGGTGTAACATCTGCAACTGCCGCTCACTGAGTGTCAGCAGGTCATCTTTATCTTGCAGCTGCTGTTGGAAGTTGCGGAGTTGGAGCTGGTAGTTTTCAATCTGCTGTACGTGCTGCTTCTCGTTGGTCTCCATTGAGGTGTACTTCTCCTGGATTTGTTGCTGCAGGTTTTCAATCTGTTGTGTGAGCTTTTGCTGAAGCTGCTCCATTTCCCCTCTTCTGTCTCGGGTAGCGGCTTCCTGTTCTCTGATCCGCACACTTTCATCAGCTCTGGCGCTTTGTGCTCGCTGCACACTTTCTCCGTACTGGGGGGTTTCTTTCAGAGCAGCTAGACGGTGGCAGAGCTCCTGAGCCGAAGGCCTCATTCTCTCTCTGTCCTTCAGACAGTCGAGGGCAACTGGCAGCAAGGGGTGGGCTGGGTCAACCTGTTTGATGTGGGATTGGTGTCGTTCAACCTCAGGAACAGGCACTTTGATTTGTCCAGTTGGGAATCGTGGGTCATCGATTTCCATAGTTTTGAATCTGTGGCTGGGGTCTGGAAACTGCCGAGTGAGGATCTGAATGTCCAGTACACCAAATGAGAAGCAGTCCAGTTTGTTCGTATAAGTTGGTGAATCTTCCAGTGCTTCTGGTGGCATGTATGCCAGTGTGCCCGGGCACATGGTCATGGGAGTGAGGCGAGGGTTTGCATCAGCTAGCTTTAACGTTCCAAAGTCGGAGACCTTGGCTCTGTTTCCAGGACCAATCAGCAACACATTGTTGCTGGAGAGGTCGCGATGTATGATACCATTTGCGTGGAGGTAGACGAGGGCCAGGGCTACATCATGGCAAAGGTCCACTTGGATGTGATAGGGGAGTGGCTCTTTGGATTGCTCCAGGAATCGGGTCAGACTACTGTCCATGAGCTCCATCAGTAGCACAGGTAGCCCGGAATCAGGATCCCTACTCACCCCCAAGTACTGCACGATGTGGGGGTGTCTGACGCTGCTCAGGAACTGGCACTCTTGCTCAAACCGCTCCATGATCTTTTGTGCACCTGGGTCGTGTGTCTCGAATAGTGTTGGGTGGATGATTTTAGCGGCACATGGTAGCTCATCGCACAGAGCTCTGTAGACAGCTCCGTACGATCCTACACCGAGGGAGGAGGTTTTGATGATTCGGACATTCTGGTAGCCAAAGTGACCCTGTGGTTGTGCCATTGTCGCAGCAGACACCTGGGCACAGGGGTAGAAGTGTTATAGTACAGCTATCTACAGCACAACCTAGCTACCCCTCCCATTCTGTTGGCTACAGCACAACCTAGCTACCCCTCCCATTCTGTTGGCTACAGCACAACCTAGCTACCCCTCCCATTCTGTTGGCTACAGCACAACCTAGCTACCCCTCCCGTTCTGTTGGCTACAGCACAACCTAGCTACCCCTCCCGTTCTGTTGGCTACAGCACAACCTAGCTACCCCTCCCGTTCTGTTGGCTACAGCACAACCTAGCTACCCCTCCCATTCTGTTGGCTACAGCACAACCTAGCTACCCCTCCCGTTCTGTTGGCTACAGCACAACCTAGCTACCCCTCCCGTTCTGTTGGCTACAGCACAACCTAGCTACCCCTCCCATTCTGTTGGCTACAGCACAACCTAGCTACCCCTCCCGTTCTGTTGGCTACAACACAACCTAGCTACCCCTCCCATTCTGTTGGCTACAGCACAACCTAGCTACCCCTCCCATTCTGTTGGCTACAACACAACCTAGCTACCCCTCCCATTCTGTTGGCTACAACACAACCTACGTTGTAGCTACCCCTCTCATTCTGTTGGCTACAGCACAACCTAGCTACCCCTCCCATTCTGTTGGCTACAGCACAACCTAGCTACCCCTCCCATTCTGTTGGCTACAGCACAACCTAGCTACCCCGCTCATTCTGTTGGCTACAGCGCTACCCCTCCCATTCTGTTGGCTACAACACAACCTAGCTACCCCTCCCATTCTGTTGGCTACAGCACAACCTAGCTACCCCTCCCATTCTGTTGGCTACAGCACAACCTAGCTACTCCTCCCATTCTGTTGGCTACAGCACAACCTAGCTACCCCTCCCATTCTGTTGGCTACAGCACAACCTAGCTACCCCTCCCATTCTGTTGGCTACAGCACAACCTAGCTACCCCTCCCATTCTGTTGGCTACAGCACAACCTAGCTACCCCTCCCATTCTGTTGGCTACAGCACAACCTAGCTACCCCTCCCATTCTGTTGGCTACAGCACAACCTAGCTACCCCTCCCATTCTGTTGGCTACAGCACAACCTAGCTACCCCTCCCATTCTGTTGGCTACAGCACAACCTAGCTACCCCTCCCATTCTGTTGGCTACAGCACAACCTAGCTACCCCTGCCATTCTGTTGGCTACAGCACAACCTAGCTACCCCTCCCATTCTGTTGGCTACAGCACAACCTAGCTACCCCTCCCATTCTGTTGGGCTGGGAACAAGACTACCTCTTCCAAGAGCAGGTGACACACCCACTTATTTCAAATTCTTTTGTAATTTGTGTTGTAACATAATACAAACTCACTGGATTAGCCATCAGTGGGAGTGAGGTAGCCTGTTATTCAATGATCAGTCCTCTCCTTGTCAGTCAGACAGTGATGTAGCCTGTTATTCAATGATCAGTCCTCTCCTTGTCAGTCAGACAGTTTCAGCAGATGATTTCATTGCAAACTAGTTGAAAATTGACGATTTCAAAGATTCATTGTTGCATTCTGGATCACCAAAATAGGGAACTCTTTTGTCCCTCCACTTCTCATGAATGTGTGACTATGCTGGTGAATATATCAGCTCAGTGTATTCACTGCAGGCTGATACTAGGTATCCCACAAGAGCACCCTGCTTATGACTCAGTGCTGTCTCTAACCATCCAATAATTGATCTCCTTGGGGCTTGAGAGTTGGTTTTGCAAGGATCTACTATTGGGCATGTATTGATTTGGGGGGGAGGGGGGAGGGGCTGGGAAGGGTGATAGCTTGCAAGGGTGAATCCTGAGACTCCTTTGACTCCCGCACTTTGTGCTGAATGAGCAGAGTGGGGAGGGCGCTCTTTCACATTCACAAGACTGTGGTAGTAGGAAGGCTCTGAGCTCGGAACATTAACACTGAGATCTGAACATTCTATATAAGGAAGGCACTGAGATCTGCATGTTCCGTATAAGGAAGGCACTGAGCTCTGCACGTTCCATATAAGGAAGGCACTGAGATCTGAACATTCTATATAAGGAAGGCACTGAGATCTGCGGGTTCCGTATAAGGAAGGCACTGAGCTCTGCACGTTCCATATAAGGAAGGCACTGAGATCTGTGTGTTCCATATAAGGAAGGCACTGAGATCTGCGTTTTCCATAAAAGGAAGGCACTGAGATCTGTGTGTTCCATAAAAGGAAGGCACTGAGATCTGCGTGTTCCATATAAGGAAGGCACTGAGATCTGAACATTCCATATAAGGAAGACACTGAGATCTGCGTGTTCCATATAAGGAAGGCACTGAGATCTGAACATTCCATATAAGGAAGGCACTGAGATCTGCGTGTTCCATAAAAGGAAGGCACTGAGATCTGAACATTCCATATAAGGAAGACACTGAGATCTGAACATTCTATATAAGGAAGACACTGAGATCTGCATGTTCCATATAAGGAAGGCACTGAGATCTGCATGTTCCATATAGGGAAGCCACTGAGCTCTGACATCTGTCAGTGAATCCAGTGTAGTGTTCAATTACTCTGATTGGAGCCCTTACAAACCAGGGACGTTTTTCACCGGATGTGACTCCTAAGGATTCAAACTGAAGTTGAGAAGCTGTACGTATCTCACCATCCCATTACTGGACAGCCAGACACAGCACAAGTGGCCTGCAAAGTGTAGCTACATGCTGACAAAGGTTGACCTCGGACGTCGATGGCTGACCTCGGACGTTGATTTTAGTCTCATCTCCACTTCGCTTTCTTCACTGCATACTTGACCTTTGAACTGCATGAAGCTAAACATGTAGGTGGCAGAGGATTGGGTTCAAAGGTCATTCAAACATTGAGTATGCAGTCCAGAAAGCAGACGAGGCTAGAGTGAGAGCCTGGGTACGAGGCTAGAGTCAGTAGAGTGAGAGCCTGGGTACGAGGCTAGAGTGAGAGCCTGGGTACGAGGCTAGAGTGAGAGCCTGGGTACGAGGCTAGAGTGAGAGCCTGGGTACGAGGCTAGAGTGAGAGCCTGGGTACGAGGCTGGAGTGAGAGCCTGGGTACGAGGCTAGAGTGAGAGCCTGGGTACGAGGCTAGAGTGAGAGCCTGGGTACGAGGCTGGAGTGAGAGCCTGGGTACGAGGCTAGAGTGAGAGCCTGGGTACGAGGCTACAGTGAGAGCCTGGGTACGAGGCTGGAGTGAGAGCCAGTAATGATGAAAGATATTTGGGGGGGGGGGGGGGGGGGGGGTTACTGTTTTATGTGATCATCCCTACCTTTTCCCCCTACTTTTCAAAAGCTGAGGGATGGTTGCAGGCTAGCCACCATCTTGCATGCGCACCTCCTGAATGGAACGCATTATTACAGTCAAACTGATATATCATCAGATTACCACATACACAACATTACACAACAAGAGACCTATACCCCTGTTGACTAACAGTACAGGTGGGTGTGATGACATCACAGGAATGATTGATGACATCACAGGAATGATACAACAACATACAATGGGACAGTGTATGTGGTGTGCTCAGTTATTGGATAGTTGCGATTTCCACGGCGTCAGTAATTTGAGACCCCGCACCCTTCCTAGTGCTCCATCCCCCCACCACCATCAGTTCATTGCTGGGGAGGACCGCCACTAGCGGGCTAGATCGACCGCAGTACATGTGGCTGATGACCTCCCAGGAGTTGGTCACTGGGAAGTACTGATGAATGGCGGTAGTGTGGTTCTTGCTGTCGTCCTTGCCACCGACAGCTAGCAGCTTTCCACACAGGGTGGCACAGGTCGAGTGATGGACAGGAAGGTCAGCTGCTTGGTTCCAGACTGTTCCTGTGTCCTGTGACTGTAGCAGGTCACCCACTGAACAGAACAGGACGGATCTTGGTGCATCACTCATTTCGTACCCCATCAAGTAGACACGGTCTTGGCAGATGGTTGCTGATGCATATATGAGTGGGAAAGGCAGGCTGCTGGCGGTGGACCACTGTAGCGTCTCTGTGTTCATCACTTCTACGGTGTCCAGTAGTGTGTAGCTCTCTCCTCGTCCTCCTGCTACGATGAGAGACTGTCTACTGCAGACAGCTACTGTGCCATAGCGTTGAGTTGGCATGGGTGGGAAGTGCTCCGCCCACTCTCCTTTAAAATTCAAGCTGAGGATTTTGTTGGTAATTTCAGAATCATTCTCACCCCCAATGGTGGTAAGGTAGTCATTGACGACTGCCAGGCCAAAGGAATGGTACGGGCATCCCGGGAAAGCACTCCACGTCTTGTCCTCGGAGTCAACAGTGTACAGGTCGCTGGAGTTGTAGGGGTTGAAGAAAGCAATGGCTCCGTTCACCAAGCTTGCTTGTGCTTCCATCTTACAAGGTGCGCTCTCACTCTTCCTCCAGTTCAGACGAAGGGGAGTGTTCTGAACCTTGGTCTCGAGTTTGGCCGTCAGCTGGCTGCTGCTGCGCTGTAGTTCAGCAATCTGCTGGTCCTTCGCTGCGAGAGTCTTCTCAAGGTCGTGAACAGTTTCCTCTCTTTGCTGGAGTTTGTGTTGGAAGTCCGCTGATGTGTACTCGTTGACCTGGACAAGCTGCTGAATTTGCTTCTCTTTGCTTGCAATCTCGTATTCTTTCTCTATGAGTTTGCTCTCGTAGGTGCCTATGATGTGCTTTTTGGTCTCAATCGCGTACTCTTTATCTTGAAGCTTCTTCTGATTTTCAGCGTCCTTTTCTTGGAGGCGGTTCTGGTAGATCTTTATTTGTTGAATCTGTTGTCGAATTTGTCTCTCGTTTGTCTTTATCAGGTTATTTTTCTCTCGAACTTGTTGCCGGAGTCGTTCGGTCTGTTGTGTGTTCTGTTCCTGCAGTCGCTCTATTTCGCAGTTTCTTTCATCCACTTCTTCTTGCAGTTCACTGACTCGCAGACTTCCTCTATCATCAGCAGCTCTTTGTGCTTGCTGCACACTGTCACCATACCGTGGGTCTTCTTTCAGAGCAGCAAGGCAGTGACAGAGCTCCTGTGCCGAGGGTCTTTCTTTCTCTCTGTCCTTCAGACAGTCGAGGGCAACTGGCAGCAGAGGATGGGCTGGGTCAACCTGTTCGATGTGGGATTGGTGTCGTTCAACCTCAGGAACAGGCACTTTGATTTGTCCAGTTGGGAATCGTGGGTCGTCGATTTCAATTGTTTTGAATCTCTTGGTCATATCTGGAAACTGCCGAGTGAGGATCTGAATATCCAGTACACCAAATGAGAAGCAGTCCAGTTTGTCAGTGTAAACTGGTGGATCATCCAGTGCTTCTGGTGGCATATATGCTTGAGTACCCGGGCACATGGTCATGGGGGTCATGCGATGATTTGCATCAGCTAACTTCGACATCCCGAAGTCGGTGACCTTGGCTCTGTTTCCAGGACCAATCAGCAACACGTTGTTGCTGGAGAGGTCGCGATGTATGATGCCATTCGCGTGGAGGTGGGTGAGGGCCAGGGCTATATCATGGCAAAGGTCCACTTGGATGTGGTAGGGGAGTGACTCTTTGGATTTCTCCAGGAATTGGGTCAGACTACTGTCCATGAGCTCCATCAGTAGCACTGGTAGCCCGGAATCAGGATCCCTACTCACCCCCACATACTGCACAATGTGGGGGTGTCTGACACTGCTCAGGAATTGGCACTCTTGCTCAAACCGCTCCATGATCTTTTGTGTACCTGGGTCGTGTGTCTCGAATAGTGTTGGGTGGATGATTTTAGCGGCGCATGGCAGCTCATCGCACAGAGCTCTGTAGACGGCTCCATACGATCCGACACCGAGGGAGGTGGCTTTGATGATTCGGACATTCTGATAGCCAAAGTGGCCCAGTGGTTGTGCCATTGTCGCAGCAGGCACATGAGACGGCAATAGCAGCTCTCTACTTCGTGCAGTTGACCGACTATGCACTATAGCTGAAAGGGAAATTTCACTGTAACTTGAGAGGATGCCAACAGGCAGTATCTGTCTCTCAGTGGTACAGAAACTTGCAGCACCAGTGGAGTTGACTGTTGATGACTCTTGATTGCCCATGTCCTTACACAGCATAATTGATAATCTGACTCAATTAGGTAATTGATTTAGAGGCCAACTTTGACCGGACCGCCTACCAGCAGTGGCCGTACTCGGAACAAGTACTGGCGAGTTTATAGGCAATTTTATTGTTCTTGTAGCTGTCCGAAAGGGAAGTTTGCACTGTAATCTGAGTAGATGCCTGCAAAGAGTGCCTGTCTCTCCGTGGTACACAATTTTTATGTTTGTCATGTGCCTGATAAGGATATTTGAGAAGTTGCATGCAAATAGCACCTGTCTCTAATACTATGGTACACAACTTCCTTAACTGAGAAAAAAAAATTGACGACTGTCTTATTGTAGTTCATGCAGTCACAAACTGCTACCAAATGTGCAGCTGCTATACCCAGTGTACAGCTGCTATACCCAGTGTGCAGCTGCTACCTAGTGTGCAGCTGCTATATACCCAGTGTGCGGCTGCTATACCCAGTGTGCAGCTGCTACCCAGTGTACAGCTGCTATATACCCAGTGTGCGGCTGCTATACCCAGTGTGCAGCTGCTACCCAGTGTGCAGCTGCTACCCAATGTAGCAGCAGCTACCCAGTGTAGCAGCTGCTACCCAGTGTGCAGCTGCTATACCCAGTGTGCAGCTGCTACCCAGTGTGCAGCTGCTATACCCAGTGTGCAGCTGCTACCCAGTGTGCAGCTGCTACCCAGTGTAGCGGCTGCTACCCAGTGTACCAGGTGCAGCAGCTGCACGTTGGGTATACGTAGCAGTTGCACACTGGGTAGCAGGCAGTTGCACACTGCATGGTAGCAGCTGCAGTGTGTATAGCTTTACAGCTGCTTCTGAACTATGCTGCTAGTGCTTGAAGAAGCAGCTTACTGTCTAGTTGAAGTTGAAGTAGTCAATTAAGTATCAAATCTCATAAGCTTACTAAAAGCACCTTCAGTAACCAAACTAATAGTGATATTGTTTTTGCATTGTTTGGTGTTTGAGTACACAGTTAAGATCACAGCATGAACCACACACACTGTTCTAAAACATTTTTGAACTAGAAATACCCCACTCACCAAATGGCTAGATGAAATTTATGTTAAAAGTCTGAAGGCAAACCACAAGAGAAGTTATTGTGAACTCATTTGTCAAGTGCAGTAACAGCTAGCCCGCACGAACACTTCAGAAGGGAATATCCACTAACCGCCCCTTCTCTCCCCACCACACTCACCTTCAGCTATCTCAGTGAAGGTGTTGGCTATCTACTGGCATGTCTACGCAAGGAGAGGGAGCGGGCCTCCGCCTTCAGAGCCATAGGACAGATGGTGTATGTGCTGAAGGATCGTATGGACCTTGAACCCGTGCTGGGTATGGTGAAGGTGAACCTCCCCACTGGAAAAGAGACAGTCGGAAAGTAAGTCATTGTATCTATTCCTTCTGCTACTGCCTGATGCACTATACGTAGCTAGCAATGCTGAATAGCCCAGGTGGATAGGATGAAGCAGCTGTCTGAATAGCCCAGGTGGATGGGATGAAGCAGCTGTCTGAATAGCCCAGGTGGATGGGATGAAGCAGCTGTCTGAATAGCCCAGGTGGATGGGATGAAGCAGCTGTCTGAATAGCACAGGTGGATAGGATGAAGCAGCTGTCTGAATAGCACAGGTGGATAGGATGAAGCAGCTGTCTGAGTAGCCCAGGTGGATAGGATGAAGCAGCTGCCTGAGTAGCCCAGGTGGATGGGATGAAGCAGCTGTCTGAATAGCCCAGGTGGATAGGATGAAGCAGCAGTCTGATTATGGGAGCGCAGGTGGGTTTGAAGACGAAAGGTGTACCCATGCATGCCTCTGAAGTGTAAAGATTGAGTGAAAATTGCTAGCTCCTTCTGAAAAACATAGCGCTATATTAGAAAGTGGACCAGATTAACTGTTGTAATCTATGGCTGAGCTTAGATTACTGTTGTTGTTGTGCTGTGATCCTCCCTCCAGGCGTGCCTCCCGGTCGACCGCATCACATGAGCCGGCCGTCTTCCTCTGTATCAGCATGCTGGCCCGAGCAGTGGGTCCAAAGATTGAAAAGGACATCAAGTCCCTCCTCGACCAGATGTTCAGCGTTAGCCTCTGTCCTGAACTGACATCAGCTCTTAAAGTATTGGCCCAAGAGATACCTAACCTACACAGGGATATCCAGGGTAAGGTCAAAGTTCAAGGGTCAAAGTTCATTGCATGTAGGTATAAGGTGAATTCACATTAGTGTCCTGGATCAAAGCATGCTTGTGCCATGTCCACACTCCCACATAACCTCACTCCTCAACACCCTCACCCTCTGTACCATCATTCCCCCACCCTCACTCCTCCACACCCTCACCCTCTGTTCTGTCATTCCCTCACTTCCCCACCCTCACACCCCCTCACTCCTCCACACCCTCACCCTCTGTACCGTCATTCCCCCACCCTCACTCCTCCACACCCTCACCCTCTGTACTGTCACTCCCTCACTCCCCCACCCTCACACCCCCTCACTCCTCCACACCCTCACCCTCCGTACCGTCATTCCCTCACTCCCCCACCCTCACACCCCCTCACTCCTCCACACCCTCACCCTCCGTACTGTCATTTCCCCCCCCCCCCCCCCCCCCCCCCCTCACACGCCCTCCCAGATGGCCTCCTGAAGATGCTCTACATGGTTCTCCTGCACCAGCAGATGCGTCACCCCGGGGCCCCCAAGTCCTCCTCCTCCACTGTTGCCACCACACCCTCCTCCTCCTCCTTCCCCGAGGCGGACATTGGAAGCATCACACTTGCACTGCAGACGCTGGGAAGCTTCAACTTCGGAGGTTAGGGGAAGAGACTTCAATGCTTTTGCACTTTAGGATGTCGGTTCGTATGTTACATGTATCTCCCTCCCTCCTTCCCTCCTTCCCTCCCTCCTCCCTCCCTCCCTCCCTCCTCCCTCCCTCCCTCCCTCCCTCCCTCCCTCCCTCCCTCCCTCCCTCCCTCCCTCCCTCCCTCCCTCCCTCCCTCCCTCCCTCCCTCCCTCCCTCCCTCCCTCCCCCCCCCCCCCCCCACCAGCCCATCCTCCCCTCCAGCTTGTCCAGAACTGTGCTGAGCACTACCTCACATCGGAGCACAAGGCAGTCCGCATGGAGGCTGTGCGGACATGTGCAGCTCTTCTTGTTCCCAACCTCCTTCCCCCAACGATCTTCACCACTCCCTTCATCCAGTTCAGTGCTGCATCAGCACAGGTCGTGGGGGACGTGCTGGGGAAGTTGCTTACTGTCGGGATCACCGACCAAGGTGAGATTTCATCAGACGTACGGTCAGAGTGAAAAGAAAGCAGTTTCTTGGCTGATATTGCAGCTGATACATCTGCTTAGCATGCAGGGTGTACTTTATTCTCCTTCCCTCGTTTCCCCTCCCTTAACCCTTTAACCACCGAATTCTTCCCACCAAGACAACACATTTTCATGCATTCAGCGCACACCACTTTCGTAGGTACTCCTCTCCCACAGCATACGCTCCTCAGCGGCCAAACTTGGTGGGGCCCGCACACATGGAGAGACCCCTCTGGCAATACCGTTAATGATATTCATGACCCCCCACAAGGCCAGCAATCGGAGGTCAAATGTGGATGTCAGCCGGATTTTCGCCCAGCATTTCCCTAAACTTGGGCCAGATCCGACTGATGGCACACCTTACACCACCAATTTGCATGTTTTCTTGAGGCCCTGGGTGGGGTCTATGAATATCATTAGAATCAAATATCCTGGGGCCAATGAATCTCATTAAAATCAAAAAACGCCCACGACAGTCGAAGGGGGGGCCCCCG
>OZ007514.1:12893432-12935932 GCA_963931865.1 Axinella damicornis | reverse complement strand
ATGTGACCATTATGTAACTAGTACAGTAGAGTATGCATGCACAGAAGCTCATGCACGTGACTATCACATGCATAGCTATCCCATGACTAGCATACACTGGGCCCTGTAGAGAGTAACGTGGAAGACAGAGCGTAAAGAGTTGCATGTCCACTTCCGACACATACCCCTGCAGATGCTGAACGCTCTCCAGCTGTGCGGGGCCAGCCTGGATGACTACCTCCACCTCCTGGTTCCCCCGATAGTGAAGGTCTTTGAGACCCACATCAACCCCACTGAAGTCAGAAAGTGAGTCGGATACTGCAAGATCTGGTCATGAGGCTGAGCTAACTTCCGCTTATCACCTGTAATTCACACACACTCACCACACCCTCACACACCCATACACACATTCACATTCATCACACCCCTCCCGTTCACCACACCCCTCCCCTACACACACACACACACATTCACATTCACCACACCCCTTCCCTGTACACACATTCACCACACCTGCACACACATGTCCACAGGACAGCCCTGGAGACCATCGAGAAACTGAGTCACACGCTGGACTTCAGTGACTATGCCTCTCAGATCATTCACGGCATCGTGCATGTCCTCGACCAGAGCCCAGATCTGCGGCCAGTTGCCATGGAAACACTCTGCTGTATGATGATGCAGTTGAACCAAAGATACAAGATATTCATACCAATGGTCAAGAAGGTGTGCGCATAGAGGGTGGTGGGGGGGGGAGGTAGGTTGAGCAAAGGAGGAGGGACGGAGAGAAGGAAGGAAAGTCGGGGATAGGCCGGAATCTGTGGCTGCGTAGCAGGTTTGGTTTGTGTGTACCGTCGACTTGGCGAGAGGTATTTGCAAAATTGGTAACCATTTCTACCAATTAAATTATGGGCATTGGCACATTTTGAAATGCTAATTTTGGTCCATAGTTGGCAGAAACAGCACTCCCGATCTGTGGGTGACTGATGCACCATTTCTGCCAAAAATGAACCAAAAATTGGTTTTGGGAATAGACTTGGAAGAGAACGTTGCACTAGGTATGGGTATGTGAATGAGATATGAAGCTGGGAGTTGTGCCATTGTGGTCTGCATGAAAAGAGCTTTCAAATGATGTCCTTAAAATGATTTTTGATATCGGTCACATTTTTGTCAAAAATCGCACTCAACCAAAGGCTATAATCCATGGTTTTTCATGGTTTTGGGTCAAAATTCAACCAACGGCAAAAAGGACATCATTGGAATGCTCCATTCAAACTGATCACAATGGTGCAAATCCCAGCTTCGTATCTCCCTCCTAACCCGAGATACCAAGCATAGTACTTAGCTGGCAAAATTACCTCCATATATCCATTGTCTAAAGAGAGACATGTTCCATTTGTGTATTTGAGTGAGATATGAAGCTGGGAATTGTGCCATTGTGTTCAGCATGAAAAGAGCTTTCAAATGATGTCCTTAAAATGAGTTTTGATATCGGTCACATTTTTGTCAAAAATCGCACTCAACCAAAGGCTATAATCCATGGTTTTTCATGGTTTTGGGTCAAAATTCAACCAACGGCAAAATGGACATCATTGGAATGCTCCATTCAAACTGATCACAATGGTGCAAATCCCAGCTTCGTATCTCCCTCCTAACCCGAGATACCAAGCATAGTACTTAGCTGGCAAAATTACCTCCATATATCCATTGTCTAAAGAGAGACATGTTCCATTTGTGTATTTGAGTGAGATATGAAGCTGGGAATTGTGCCATTGTGTTCAGCATGAAAAGAGCTTTCAAATGATGTCCTTAAAATGAGTTTTGATATCGGTCACATTTTTGTCAAAAATCGCACTCGACCAAAGGCGACCATATATCCATTGTCTCTCTTTAGTCAATGGATATATGGAGGTAATTTCCATGGTTTTTCATGATTTTGGGTCAAAATTCAACCTACAGCAAAACAGATATCACTGGAATGCTCGACTCATGCTGATCACAACGGTGCAAATCTCAGCTTCATATCTCCTTCCTAGCCCAAGATATGTCTGCGTACATAGCCTCATTCCCAGGTGTTCTACACCACCAGTTTTTTTAATCATTTTTGCATATGGTAAACGATCAAAACTGGAGCCTGGGAACGAGGCTACACATGCCCCCAGGACGCCCTCCACAGCTAGAGGCTACACATGCCCCCAGGAAGCCCTCCACAACTAGTGTACATGTTGCAAACAAGGCAAGACTTCATCTTTGCCGGCTTCACTGTGTATCCTTGGTGTGCTGTCACTCACCAGGAGTGCTGTTTTCTGTTTTCAATTGGTTCGTTATTCCATTTTTGAAGATAAGGCACATCAGTGACCCAAGAATGCTGTTTCTGCCCATTTTGGCTTGGTTGACATGTATAGCAAATAGTTTCCCAAATGTGCCAGTTTTGGCACGTGAACATACCTGCTCTTGTCCGCTCCTTCCCCTGCACCTGCTCTTGAGCCATCTTGTCCGCTCTCTCCTCTGCAGGTGATGAACAAGCACCGCTACTCCCACACCATGTACGAGCTGCTGCTCTCACGACTGATTCATGTGAGTTAGAACCATGGTCACTGCCTAGGATTGAAGTGCCATAATGGTTTCTACGTCCATCTCAATGTTGTTCACTGCTTGACTTCCCGTGATGCTGGTAGGACGAGCCTCTGACACCCGATGATGACGTGGATCGGCAGCTGCGGGCCAGGAAGCAACCTTCAGCTGAGGATGACTCAGCAGAGATTGAGGCTGCCTCCTTCAAGAAGTTCCCTGTGGAGGTCAACAGCCTGGCAAGGGTGAGGGTGGTGATCATGAGGGGGGATGTGCATGTGAGGGTGGGAGTGTGACAATCTCATTCTGGCAAGTTTTCATCCCTAACGTTGTCTCCATCTTTGAAGGCGTGGTCTGCAGTGGGGCGTGTCCGTAAGGAGGACTGGACAGAGTGGCTACGTCGTCTTGGGGTGGAGCTGTTGAAAGAGTCGCCCTCTCCTGCCCTGAGATCGTGCTGGGCCCTTGCCCAGGCTTACAACCAGTTAGCGAGGTAACTCCATGCAAACATGGCTTCTCCGATTCCAACTCACTGGGGCGGTTTGGATATTGTTCCGTAGTCTAAAGGGTTGTTCAACTGTAACGCACTATAGTTTACTTACCTACTGTAGTTTAATCAACTCTAATTCACTACGTCTGCTCCCTCGTAGGAAATTATTCGAGAGCAAGTGATTGTACTTTACCTCTCTTCCTCTTCTCCTCCTCCTCCTCTTCCTCCTGCCCTTCTCTCCTCTCCTCTCTCCCAGGGAGTTGTTCAATGCAGCGTTTGTCTCGTGCTGGATGGAGCTTCGCCCCGCCCACCAAGAGGACATGGTCTCCAACCTCAAGCAAGTTCTCTCGCTGCACAACATTCCCGAGATCACGCAGACTGTGCTGAACCTAGCCGAGTTCATGGAGCACTGCGAGGAGGCCACCGTAAGGATACTGTGTGTGATGTCATGGTGATGTAATGAATCTAATGATGACATGATGTACTGAATCTACGGATGATGTAATGCGACTTCATGCGTACATATGCAATTCTGGATTATGCTTCAAATAAATTTTTCCCCGTTTTCCCTCCTTCCTTCACTCACCCTTTCTCCTCCCTCACACACGTGCATGCACGCATACACCCACACCCGCACACACACACACACACACACATGCACACAGGGCCACCTCCCACTGAGCAGTGAGCTACTGGGAGAGTGTGCTATGCACTGTCGAGCGTATGCCAAAGGTCTCCATTACAAGGAAGAAGAGTTTCACCGTGGTCCAACTACCAAGACCCTGGAGTCCCTGATCTCCATCAACAACAAGCTTCAGCAGCCTGACGCGGCCGCAGGCGTGCTTGTGTTTGCACAGAAACACCACCAGGGAGAGTTTGTGAGTATATGTGTGAAGAAACCATCTTGAAAGAGACTTCGCAACTTTCTTGTTCCTTTGTCCCCCTAATTATGTGCCTCATCCCCACATCCCACCTCCCTCCCCACACCTCCCTCACCTCCCTCCACCCAACACACGCAACCTCTCTCACTCCTACCAGAAAGTGCAGGAGGAGTGGTACGAGAGTCTTCACGACTGGGATGCGGCTCACAAGCTCTACCAGAGCAAGCAGTACCTCCGTCCCGAGGACATCCACCTCACCCTCGGCCGGATGAGGTGCCTCCATGCCATGGGAGAGTGGTGAGTTGGGGGGAGGGAGGGAGGGGGGGAGGGGGAAGAGAGGGAGGGGGGAGGGAGGGAGGAGGGAGGGAGGGAGGGGGGAGGGGTGGGGGAGGGAGGGAGGGAGGGTGGGGGAAGGGGAAGGGAGGGAGGGAGGGGAAGGGAGGGAGAGGAAGGGGGAGGGAGGGAGGGAGGGAGGGAGGGAAGGTAAGGGGGCTTTGGTTAATCGTCAAAGTTGTAGTCATGAGTCTGCTCCCCCCTCCCCTCATGCAGGACAAAGCTATACGAGATAGCGTGTGAGAGCTGGGGGATGGGTGACGATGACACCCGCCAGAAGATGTCCGTGATGGCGTCCGCTGCAGCGTGGGGGCTGGGACAGTGGGACAGCATGGAGGAATACGTCAGGAGCATCCCAAAGAACACGATGGAGGGGTCCTTCTACCAGTCCCTGCTCCACATCCACCACCGCCAGTTCATCAGCGCACAGAAGGTAGGTGGTTGTGTGTGGGTGTGTGGGTGTGTGGGTATGGGGGGGGGGGGGGGGGGGGGGGGGGGGGGTTAGTGAAGATGTACGTACTTTGTTGCAAGATTGGTAGCAAATTGATGGCTCATCACACACACACACATACACACACACACCTTCACGCAGTGCATTGATGAGGCTCGGGACATTCTTGACACTGAGCTGACTGCGCTGGTGGGAGAGAGCTACAACCGTGCGTACGGAGTGATGGTGCCCATCCAGCTTCTCTCCGAGCTGGAGGAGACCATCCAGTGTCTCACCATGCCGGAGAGGAAGGCTCAGCTGCAGGAGACCTGGTGGAACCGACTGCTGGTGAGGGGCAGGTCATGTGACAACTGCAGTTAGTCATGTGATTATATACCATGATGTGATCGGCATATGGAATAAGTGGGCGTGGTTAGATAATCATGTGACAATTGTAGTAGTCATGTGACTGTATACCATGATGTGGAAATGAGTTGGCATGGTTAGATGATCACAACAATGTGATTTCATGCATGATGTGGTGCAACACAATGAGTGGGTGTGGCTGGTTAGTCACATGACAGACATTGAGTTGGTGGAGTTTGACTTGGTACGGGTAGGTAGTGACCATCACTCTGTGTTAGCATCAGTTGTCCGTGTCTGCGTTTCTCTTCCTCGTGTGACTGCAGGGTTGCCAACGCAACGTGGAGGACTGGCAGAGAGTGCTGCAAGTCCGCTCCCTGGTGCTGAGTCAGCAGGTGGGAGGAATATTCAGAGTGATAGTATACTTGTGTGGGTTTACTATGGTATCCTGATGATATCGCGAGTTTACTATGTCTGTCTCTCCACAGGATGAAGTCAAGTCATGGGTCAAGTTTGCCTCCATCTGTCGTAAGTCGGGAAAGATGGCGCTGTCCGAGAGAACTCTCCTCTCTCTCCTCACTAGTGACCCTGCATGCAGCCAGGGGCAGCTGATATCGGAGAAGTACCCCCAGGTACATGCGCTGTAAAAGTGTGTTTGGTGCTTGAGGGAGCTAGCACGGTACTGGCTTCATTCCCAGGCCATGTGGGAGGAGGGAGACAAGGCCTGGCTGTGAGATTAGCATGACACACACACATACACTGCACACACACACGCACTCTCACACACACACGCACACACACACACACACACACACACACTCACACACTCACTCACAACACCCTCTCCATCAGGTGACCTTTGCATACATAAAGCACCTCTGGCTGGTGGGGCAGAGACAGGATGCGTTCGACCTCCTCTCGCACTTTGTTCTCTCCAAGAAGCTGCTACTGGCCCTGGCTCACGAGGAGCAGGGCATGAACAAGCTGCTTGCCAGGTCAGACGTGCATGACTGGTCCTGAGTCATGTGACTGCCATAGAGGTTGGAGTCCCTGAGTCATGTGATCACAATAACAGTGGGGTCCCTGAGTCATGTGACTGCTATAAGAGTGTGGTCCTCTCTCCTCCCTCTCCTCCCTCACTCCCTCCCTCTATTCCTCTCTCCCTCCCTCTCCTCTCCCACACACACTCTCAGGTGCTACCTGAAGCTGGGAGACTGGCGCACGCAGCTGGATGAGAGGGGGCAGCCCCGATCCTCCATTGCCCCGATTCTGCAGTACTTTAAGAGAGCTACTGAGTACGACGGCGGGTGGTACAAGGCCTGGCACGCCTGGGCCTTCATGAACTTCCAGGCCGTGCTGGAGTACAAGCAGGCAACCACGCAACCCACTGCTGGTACGTATGCACACGTTGGAGCTAAAGTGCAGGTCACTTGGAGCACACCAACGCGGGCTGCAGCAGTAACTTAGTACCCGTAATGTGTCACGGTCTAGTCATTTCATACACACACACACTCACACACATACCTACACCTACACATGCACATGCACACACACACACACACACACACACACACACACACACACACACACACACACACACACACACACACACACTCGCACACACGATCGCACACACGCACGCACACACACACGCACACACAGGTGGTGATGAGCCAGCTTTTGGTGACACGGGGCGTGGCTCATCCCAGTCACATGACCAGGCCGCTCACGCTGACTCGTCCCCAATCACATACGCTTGCTCTGCAGTCCAAGGCTTCTTCCGATCCATAGCTCTCTCAGAGGAGAGCTCTCTGCAAGATACCCTTAGGTAGTCGGGGGGGGGGGGGGGGGGGGGATTGGTGGTTATTTTTAATTAGTGCTCCAACTCGACCTGCATATTTGCTGGGAAAATTCATTACGTGGGTGACCTTAGCTTCTCATTGCAGTGGCATTATAAACTGCACGTTCGGTCAGTAGTATCTCCAATAGACACGGAGTGACAAATTGTCCCATATTGCACTCCCCGTTTGCCCGTCGTCAAGGAATGACTGAATGGGAGATGCTGATTGGCTAGCAGGGAGACCAGCAACTGCGTGCCAGTACCCCAGGTTTAATGAACACGATACCCTTCATCTGGACAGAATATGGTTTCTCTTTTTTTTTTTTTTTTTCTTTTTTAACTTAGCTAACTATGCAGATGCACATTATGTGCTGGTTCGGAGCTACCTATTGGCCAGATTCTAGGTGTGTCCAAATTAGTAGCCACTACTCGCAGTGGCCTAGACTCTCATGGCCATATTTGGTAACTGCAATTCCTGTTATTGATGGAAGGAATTTTGCTGCACTAACCACTGGGGTTGATGAACCAATATTGAACTGCAACTACAAGAATTTCGTGGTGGAGATTTGGGAACTGGAGGTGAAACTAGTGTCCTGATGTGAGACGTGTCCTGATGTGGCGCTGGCCAACTAGGCTCACAGATCTTATGAAGTCTAATCTGCTTCTGATATTAGCAGAGTGACTCTTGCAATAATTTGTGGCTCTAATTTCAATGTCTGCTATTCTGTAGACATGGCGCAGCAAACACAGGCGGAGTTTCACTATCAATCCTCGTCACTCTTACGCAGTGTACGCTTGTAATGCTGCGAAACTGGACCAGCAAATATGGTACACTCTCCCGCAGTGTCCTCGCAAATGTTCCAGCTTGGCGGTAGTCAGTGGTGGACTGACTGCAGTTGGTGGTTTAGTTGATTGGCAGGTTACCGACCAGCTCTTCAGTTTGACTGAGGACAGGAAGTGGGTGGAGCACTTCCCACCCATGCCAACCAAACGATACAACGCTGCAGTCGTGTGCAGTGGAAAGTCTCTTGTCGTGGTGGGAGGAGAGACCGAAGGCGGTAGTGAGCTGGACACGGTAGAAGTGATGGACACGGAGACCCTACAGTGGTCCACTGCCAGCAGCCTGCCTTTTGCATTCCCAAACGCGGCAGCGACCATCTGTGAAGGTTGTGTGTACGTGACGGGGTATACCAAGGCAGTCCTGGCCTGCTCCCTGGATGATCTGCTGCAGCCAACTCGGCAAACAGTCTGGTACCGAGTGGCTAGTCTCCCAGTTCGTTCCTCCACCTGTGCCTCACTATGTGGGCAGCTGCTAGCAGTCGGTGGGACCGACGATGCCAAGAACCGCACTACTGCTGTCCACCAGTACGACCCAGCGATGGACTCCTGGGAGGTCATCAGCCACATGTCAATCCCTCGATCCTCTGCCCTGATAGCGGTCCTCCCTGGCAACAAGCTGATGGTGGTCGGAGGCTGGATCAGCGGGAGTGAGGAGACTGACACGGTGGAGATTGCCAAACCTCAATAATGTGGAGAGTTTGGGTGCTTGTTGCCAATAGCAAGCAACCTGTACTGCAGTCACTGACAATGTGTTGTAATTGCAGGTGTAGTTGGTTGACTAGGAGAATGGAGAACTGCTGTCAATGTGTGTACATGTTACTTGCCACACTATATTGTGCACCTGCTTCCACTGAGAGGAGTAGACCACGGCTGTGTCACCGAGTCTAGTTTCCAGACCAATTGTATTCCTCTCTGCTTGAAAGAACAAATGGTCTGGGAACGAGACTGTGTCACCTGCCAGCAGTGTGCCGATGCCAGTGTACGTATATAGCGAGCCTCACTTGAGTATTGAAGGACATGACATGATTAGCACTCTATTGTCAAACTGAACGTCCTGTGGGCGGAGCTTCATCATGCAGGGTTAAATTGTAAGATTCAGTGGTAATCTCCAGTAATCTCTAGTAATCTCAAAGCAGTTCTGAAAAAAAAATGTGTATTTTGGGACGGGGTGGGGATTACTGTCAACACTGATTTACCACACATACACACTGCACCCACACACACCACACACACACACCACACACACACACCCACACACACACCATGCACACACACACCACGCACTGCACACATGTAGGCTGTTAACACTCTGGTTCGACTATGGTCACCTGCCGGAGGTGCACGAATCACTCCTGGAGGGAATACGAACCATTGACATTGACACGTGGCTGCAGGTAGTGTACTGAGATGTGCATGTTAGTATGCAAGTTAGCAATTAGTGGGGAGGAATGGATTGGGGTTCTGAATCGCTTGTAGTTGCTTTGAAATAGTGTGCATATCTGCCATCCTGTTTGTTAACTCCTTTCTCCCCCCCCCCCCCCCCCCCCATTCCCCCTCTTGCCACACAGGTGATTCCACAACTGATAGCACGGATCGATCATCCTCGTCACCTTGTGAGCAAACTCATCCACGATCTTCTCACCGATGTGGGGAAACAGCACCCCCAGGTGAGCTTGTACCACATGTCACATGACAGACAACACCCAGAGGTTAGCTAGTACCACATGTCACATGACAGACAACACCCCCAGGTACCACATGTCACATGACAGACAACACCCCCAGGTACCACATGTCACATGACAGACAACACCCAGAGGTTAGCTAGTACCACATGTCACATGACAGACAACACCGTCAGGTACCACATGTCACATGACAGACAACACCCCCAGGGTGTGGGAGAGTATGGAACTTCAAATGGCACTAGTGAATAGACTGCTGCAGAATGCTGAGTTCACTCCTACGTGTGTGAAACACAGGGAACAGACAACACTGCTATCACTATCCCCCCACGATATATTGCCATCTATGGTACTTGTGTGCCCTCACCCAAGCCTCATCCCAGGCCCGCACCGTTTTTGGTTGCAAGCGATGAAAAGCTGGGCAGGGTCTGGGAACGAGGCCTCCCTCAACCCCTGACAAGGGCAGTGCTCACAATGGGTGACAGCTGCTACTAAACAAACACATGCAAGTAGCATTCTGTAGTATATAGCACTGTCCAATAGTGTACTGCCATAGTTTACTAGGAGCATACCTGCAGTTTACTCCGGTACTATCCTATAGTTTACTGAGGTTCTCCAACCAGTATACTGATTTGACTTGTGTCCCCCCTCTCTCTGCCAGGCACTCATCTACCCCCTGACAGTGGCCTCCAAGAGCCAGCTCTCCGTCCGCAAGGAGGCTGCCGAGATGATCCTGAAGAACATGAGAGAGCACAGCAGTGCCCTTGTGCAGCAGGCCATCATGGTCTCTGAGGAACTCATTCGGGTTGCCATCCTCTGGCATGAACAGTGGCACGAAGGACTGGAGGATGCATCCAGGTGGGTGTGGCCATGTGGGTGTGGTCATGTGGGTGTGGCTGCAATGAGGTGGGTGTGGTTACAGTGAAGACCTTGTCTCTGTCACAGGTCTACTCATTGCGCTTTGAGCTTTTGTCATGATCGCTTGGTGACCGTTCATATCTCACAAACGCTGAGGGCTATAGGCTTAGCGCTTCCTGTTTGCTTCCTGTTTGCTTGTGGTTGAAAACAGAGTGCGCTAATATTTTTATGGTGGATATGTTTTTGAATTTAATGGATCACCTCTGAAGTAGAACCTGCATGGTCCTTCTGAACTGTTGGGATCAAACGTTTTGTGTCATCACATTATTTTCCTCAAGCGCGAGCAGCTGGGGGATGCAGCTGCACCCACATAGGAATTCATGAGACTGATCCTCCAGTGTATACAGAACTTCCTCCCTCGCCCTCACACACCCTCCTCCCTCCCTCGCCCTCACACACCCTCCCTCCCTCCCTCACCCTCACACACCCTCCTCCCTCCCTCGCCCTCACACACCCTCCTCCCTCCCTCACCCTCACCCTCCTCCCTCCCTCGCCCTCACACACCCTCCTCCCTCCCTCGCCCTCACACACCCTCCTCCCTCCCTCGCCCTCACACACCCTCCTCCCTCCCTCGCCCTCACACACCCTCCTCCCTCCCTCGCCCTCACACACCCTCCTCCCTCCCTCGCCCTCGCACACCCTCCCTCCCTCGCCCTCACACACCCTCCTCCCTCCCTCGCCTTCACACACCTTCCTCCCTCCTCCTCACACACCCTCCTCCCTCCCTCCCCCTCGCACACCCTCCTCCCTCGCCTTCACACCCTCCTCCCTCCCTCGCCTTCACACACCCCCCTCCCTCCCTCGTCCTCACACACCCTCCCTCCCTCCCTCACCCTCACACACCCTCCTCCCTCCCTCCCCCTCACACACCCTCCTCCCTCCCTCCCCCTCACACACCCTCCCTCCCTCCCCCTCACACACCCTCCTCCCTCCCTCCCCCTCACACCCTCCTCCCTCATCCTCACACACCCTCCTCCCTCCCTCCCCCTCACACCCTCCTCCCTCATCCTCACACACCCTCCTCCCTCATCCTCACACACCCTCCTCCCTCCCTCCCCCTCACACCCTCCTCCCTCATCCTCACACACCCTCCTAGGCTCTACTTTGGTGAGCACAACATTGCAGGCATGTTCACAGTGCTGGAGCCGCTGCAGCTCAAGATGGAGAAAGGACCTGAAACGCTGAAGGAGATCTCATTCAACCACGTGAGCCCCTTAGTCTCACTCCCAGACTCCCATCACATTGGCAGCCTGGAAACCAGCTCCTTAACTAGTCACGTGCTGTACAACAAACTCCCAAGCTTGCTGAATCACAGTTTTACTGAACTTTGGGGATCGATTAGTTCAGTTTACAGAGCATTCTCCTCACCTCACAGGCGTACGGCAGAGATCTGGCGGAGGCGTATGACTGGTGTAAGAAGTTCCAGGCGACGCAGAACGTGAAGGACCTCACGCAGGCCTGGGAGCTCTACTACCACGTGTTCAGGAGAATATCCAAACAACTGCCTCAGGTGAGACACAGAACACACAATGGTGGCTAGCTGGTTGCCTCGTTTCCAGGTTTTCTCTCCGAGAGCCTGGGAATGGGACTAGCTAGCTGGATGCGTAGCGAACAGAGGAGCACTGCTGGTACGTGCTCACACTCACACACCCTCACACACTCACCGCCTCTCTCCTCTCTCCCTCCCTCCTCCACAGCTGACCACACTAGAGCTCCAATACGTCTCTCCCAAGCTGCTGACATGTCAGGATCTGGAGCTCGCTGTTCCCGGGACGTACGAGCCGAACCAGCCCGTCATCCACATCAAGAAGGTTTCTGCATCTCTGAACGTCATCACCTCCAAACAACGACCGAGGAAGCTGGTCATTCAAGGTATGGATCTGTCTAGCCTGGTTCCCAGGCCGTCTCGGGCCTGGGAACGAGGCTAGGATCTGTCGTACCCACAAGGATGAGGTTACTGCCAGGACAGACATTGAGGTCACCCTTTCTTCTTGGGTACTGACAGTTCTGCCACTGTTGTGTTATCAGCTGGTGACCAGCCTTTCTGGGTCCTGTGGAAGCACTCTTAGAGCTAGCAATATTTTTTCCTGCCCCTCTCCAGGGAGCAATGGAATGGAGTTTATGTTCCTCCTGAAGGGGCATGAGGACCTGCGTCAGGACGAGCGAGTCATGCAGTTGTTTGGTCTGGTCAACACCCTCCTCACCAATGACCCAGAGACGTTCAAGAGACACCTCAGGTCAGTGAAACTCTGAATACCTTTGCTTATCTTTGGATATTGTCACAGGATACTACCTGTGAGTATAGTTAGGCCACTGATCAGTACGTCTTTGCATCCTCTAAGATACTGTCCATGTTCATGGATACAGCTTCTCATCCTCCACCTCCTCCTCCTCTTCCCCCCCCCCCCCCCCTCCCCCTCCACCCAACCACACATGACACATCCCCTCACAGCATTGAGCGTTACTCCGTCGTTCCTCTCTCTCCAAACTCGGGTCTCATTGGCTGGGTACCACACTGTGACACGATCCACTCCCTCATACGAGACTATCGTGAGAAGAAGAAGATCATGTTGAACATAGAACACAGACTCATGCTACAGGTATAACGTTGAGCACACTCATGCTACAGGTATAACATTGAGCGCAGACTCATGTCAGCATTGAACACGGATCTGTTCCTACAATGTTGTACTCACTATAACTTGACGCTCCAACCTCTCTTGATCCCCCCTTCCCAGACGTCCTCGGACTACGACCACCTGATGTTGATGCAGAAGGTGGAGGTGTTTGAGCAAGCCATTGACAGTACCAGCGGAGACGACCTGGCCAAAGTCCTCTGGCTCAAGAGCCCCAGCTCCGAGGTTAGTGCATTCAGCAGTAATGGTTTGGTTTGAAAGAGGTTTGGTAATTTGTCCACCTCCGTCCTGTTAGGTGTGGTTTGACCGTCGTACGAACTACACACGCTCCCTGGCCGTCATGTCCATGGTGGGATACATCCTTGGACTGGGTGACAGGTGGGCATATATCAGATGAGGAAGGGAGTATTGGTATCACCTTCTGCATTGCAGATTTTTCAGCCATCGATCACTAGATTTATTATTAGACAGAAAATTTGACCTGAGAGATATTCTTTATCTACGCTCAATTCCGTATTGTTGCCACACTCCCATACTGTGTATGTGTGCTGACGTATGACCACTGTCCGTTGGGCTGCATGTACATGGCAGAATGACTTCATGATCGTGCATTCTGATTGGTTGAATCCAGGCACCCCTCCAACCTGATGTTGGACCGTCTGACTGGACGCATCCTGCACATTGATTTTGGAGACTGTTTTGAGGTTGCCATGACGAGGGAGAAGTTCCCAGAGAAGATCCCTTTCCGACTGACTCGCATGCTCACCAACGCCATGGAGGTAGACACTGTCACACACACCATCACACTATCACACGTACGCCATCACACCATCACACGTGCAAATACTCACATCACCACTCCCATCTGTGTCATGGTTCATCTCACCACACCCTTCCCACACTGCACGCTCTCACCCCTCCTCTCCTACACCAACACACTCACTCACACAGGTGACAGGGATTGAGGGCAACTTCCGACAGACATGTAACAACGTCATGCGTGTGCTGAGGGAGAACAAGGACAGCGTGATGGCGGTGCTGGAGGCCTTTGTGTACGACCCTCTTCTGAACTGGAGGCTGATCGATGGTATGTCTGCTCATCTGTCCATCGCGTTCTTGCTTGATTCTCAACTCCTCCTCCCTCCCTCCCCACCCTCCTCTCCATCCCTCCCTCCTCTCCCTCCCTCCTCTCCCTCCCTCCCTCCCCCTCCTCTCCCTCCCAACCTCCTCTACCTCCTCTCCCCCCCTCCTCTCCCTCCCTCTCCTCCCTCCTCTCCCCCCTCCTCTCCCTCCCTCTCCTCTCCTCCCTCCTCTCCCTCCCTCTCCTCCCTCCCTCTCCCTCCTCCCTCCCTCCCCTCCTCTTCCTCTCCTCCCACCTCTCATTCTACTCTCTCCTTCCTTCTCTCCCTCCCTCCCTCCTCAGAAACATCAAAGAAGAGTGAAGTGCGCAGGGGAAGTACCCGACAACAACAGGAGGCCTCAGCTGGTAAGTCATCGGTAACTGGTTATTGAGAGCAGCCATTATAGCATGAAGGACCTGTGACAGCACCATCAGCTAATACCAGCTGAATATTTGAGCTGCATATCAGCATAGCCTTTACAGCATCTAGTACTGTGCAGCTCCGATCAGAGACAGAAGGTGTGGGTAGCCTCGTTCCCAGGCTTTCGGATGGGGCCTGGGAACGCGGCTAGGTGGGGAGATAACTTCCTTACTGTGTTCATGCGTCTATCACTCACTCTCTTGTACAGGTCTGGCCCAATCTCAAAAGATACCTGAAGGTACGCTGAGCAGTGGCCTCTCACTAGCTGCTGTAATCGACACCAGCAGCAACACTTCTTGATACCCAGAATGTCTCATTGCATGAGTTTGACCAACTTAACATTAGTGCATTGAAGCTCTGGAGGTGCCTCCCTCAAAAACTCTGCTGTCCTGTCCTACAGGTCAGGCATCCCAGAGCTACCAGCCTGAGGAGCTGAACAAGAGGGCCGTCGCCATCACAGTACGGGTCAAACAGAAGCTGACTGGTGAGTGGTCCCTTGCTCAGTAGGTGAGGGACGTCCTAGTTCGATGCTCCTTCACCGCCTTCAGCAGCTCATGCGCTCCTGGTATGACATGGATACAATTTGCTACTTATACTCATACCACACACACCCACACCAGGCAATGATTTCCCTCATGAGAAGACACTTGATGTGGATCGGCAGGTGCAGCTACTGATTGAACAGGCCACCAGCCATGAGAACCTCTGTCAGTGCTACATCGGCTGGTGCCCGTTCTGGTAGAATGGAACATGGAAATGGAACTTGTGCTTGAATGGCAGGAATCATAATGTGGAGCTTTCAATTTTTGTGTGTGATGTCATCATTAACTGTGACAGTCCGAATAGTGCTAACTTCAATTGCCTGTTGTACTTAGCCTCGTTCCCAGTCCCACGCCCAGCTTTTCGTTGCACTAAGCAGCGACGGAAAGCTGGGCGTGGGACTGGGAACGAGGATATATGTTGTACTACCTTAGGGTTGTTACCTCGGCACTATACAGACCCCAGGGGACTTCATTTGCTACGAGACCTAACATTATGGACTAGCCTATAGCTCATTCCCAGCTATTTCCGAATTTACAGTACTTATGCAACAAAAATCTGGGGAGGAGCCTGGGAATGAGGCTAATGTATATGGACCACAAAACTCCTTTTGCATAATAATTATCTGAGCCTAATAAGTGCAACGTAAAGTAGTGATGTCATCACCATTCCCTATCGATATCCATCGACCGCGCATCGCACGGCGCGCATATCATAGATCTGTGGCCTGTGGGATATAGGGACCGCAGCATGAAAACCGCAACGCAGCGGTCTACTTGCACTTGCCTGAAGTCGAGGTGAGCTATGCTACCAAACAGCTGCAGAACATTTATAGCTATTCAAGGCTTTATAATATTAGTGCAAATACCTACCATTCTGTTCCTCCGTCACTGCACATGCATGACATGCACAGCTACAGATATGGCACAGCAGCAACCACCTCATAAGGAGTTTTATTATCAAGTTGTCGAACTTATTAAGGCCAAACCTCTGGGTGTTGGGTCCTACGGGGCTGTCTGCAAGGCCATGTGCGATCAGCTACCATGTGCTGCTAAAGTTCTCCATCGCACTCTCTTCCAATTTAATGATCCTGGTTCAACGACCGTAATGAGACAATTCAAGCAAGAGTGCCAATTCCTGAGCAGTGTCAGACACCCCCACATCGTGCAGTACTTGGGGGTGAGTAGGGATCCTGAGTCTGGGCTGCCTGTGCTACTCATGGAACTCATGGACAGTAGTCTGACCCAATTCCTGGAGCAATCCAAAGAGCCACCCCCGTACCACATCCAAGTAGACCTTTGTCATGATGTAGCCCTGGCCCTCGTCTACCTCCACGCGAACGGTATCATACATCGCGACCTCTCCAGCAACAACGTGTTGCTGATTGGTCCTGGAAACAGAGCCAAGGTCACCGACTTTGGGATGTCGAAGCTAGCTGATGCAAACCCTCGCCTCACTCCCATGACCATGTGCCCGGGCACACTGGTATACATGCCACCAGAAGCACTGAAGGAGCCTCCAGTTTATTCCAAGATGCTGGACTGCTTCTCGTTTGGTGCTCTGAGTGTTCAAATCATGACCCGACAGTTTCCTGACCCTGGTGTGCGTTTCAAAACGATAGACATCACTGACCCAAGGATACCCAGCGGTACGGTGGATGTGCCTGTTCCTGAGGTTGAACGTCGCCAATCCCAGATTGACCAGGTGGACCCAGCCCATCCCCTGCTGCCAGTTGCCCTTGACTGTCTGAAGGACAGAGACAGAGAAAGGCCCTCAGCTCAGGAGCTCTGCAATCGTCTAGCTGCTCTGAAAGAAGCCCCACGGTATAATGAAAGTGTTCAGCAAGAACAAAGAACCACAACTGGTAGAGAAGGTGAACAAATTGAGGAACTGCAAGCAGAGGACCGTGAAAGAGAAGTGGAGGAACTTCATCAGCAGCTCATACAGCAGATTGAAAACCTCCATCAACAAATTCAAGAGAAAGATCGCGTAATTGAGACCACTCAGAGGCAGCTTCAGGAGAAAGACAGTACGGTTGTGACCCACGAGGCTCATGTTGGACAGCTGAACCACATGCTGGAGGAGAGTGAGCAGGTGACCGCTGAATTCCAACACAGACTCATAGTCAGTGAGGCAGAAGTTAACAACCTTGAGCAAAGTCTTGCGTCAAAGGACCAGCAGATCAGAGAGCTGAGTAGAGGCTGTGGACAGGCACCAACCTCTCTCACCAGATCAATAATTCTACCTCCTCTCACTCAAACTAAAGCTGAGACACAGCAGCAGTCTGGGGAGCTGAAGCAGCTCGACCAACACCAGACACCAACCCAGGGCGGACGTCCAGGTGCAAGGAGAGAGTTCCAGTTGAACTGGAGGAAGTCTGGCCAGACACCGTTTGAGGTGGAGGCACCATCGTCTACAGTTGAGGGCTACATTGCTCACTTCCTCCCCACTTCCTGTGACGTGTATCATTACAACTGTGAGGAGCAGACGTGGTCCTCCCTTCCATCATGCCCTCACAGTCATTCCAGTCTGGCAGTAGTCAATGGTCTCCTAACAGCCATCGGAGGTGGTTTTTTTGAACCGACTAACCATCTCTTCAGTTTGACTAATGGGAAGGTGTGGGTGAAGCACTTCCCAGCCATGCCAACCAAGCGTTATGGCACTGCGGCTGTCTGCAGTGGAAGGTCCCTGGTTGTGGCAGGAGGATATGGGGAGGAGCACAGACTATTGACGGTAGAAGTGATGGATACGGAGTCCCTACAGTGGTCCACTGCCAGCAGCCTGCCTTTTGCTCTCCGATTCGCATCAGCAACCGCCTGTCAAGGGCGCATCTACTTGATGGGGTTTGGCATGTGGCGTGAACGGAGGTCAATGCTTGCTTGTTCCTTGGCTGTCCTCCTGCAGTCGTTGCGATCTCAGTCACTAGGAGCACGGTTGAAGAGGGCAGTGGTACCACCGTGGCACCACGTTGCTGATCCTCCAGTTCAGTATTCTCATTGTGTCACGGTTTGTGGACAGCTGCTAACAGTTGGTGGCGTAGACGGCAGCATGAAGTGCACTACTGCCATTCACTGTTACAACCCAGTGACCAACTCCTGGAAGGTCGTCAGCAACATGCCGACCGCGCGGTGTAGTTGCCTGGTCACCGTCCTCCCCAGCAACGAACTGATGGTTGTGGGGGGCAGAAGTGAAGATAGAATAACTGACCTGGTGGAGATTGCCGCTATCGAGCAACTGCATCATGAAGTGCACTACTGCCATTCACTGTTACAACCCAGTGACCAACTCCTGGAAGGTCGTCAGCAACATGCCGACCGCGCGGTGTAGTTGCCTGGTCACCGTCCTCCCCAGCAATGAACTGATGGTTGTGGGGGGCAGAAGTGAAGATAGAATAACTGACCTGGTGGAGATTGCCGCTATCGAGCAACTGCATGTTTGAATGACATTTACCTGTGGTACACTGATCAGTGATATCAAAGTTCAAAATTGCCCCCCCCCCCCCAATGCATGCACCTAGCCTCAACCTCCACATGCGCGCCTTCCATCGCCCCAATTAACTCTTTACCAGAAACAGCTTGATGCCGCAGAATTTTGCTTCCTCGAGCTGTTTCTTATGTTTGCATAATTATAGTGAAGCCCCCATATAAATTCTTGTGGGCTCATGCATGGGTGCTCATGGCCTTTAGCAGTCATTGGTTGGTAGAGTTAATGCTTACGACCACGTGTTCTGGCCTCTATAGTGCCCCGCTCAATCTATCTACCTATAAAATAATTATAATAATTATACCTATGCATATGGACCAATGAAAGGTGTATAGCACTGCTACAAAAGAACTCAATAAGAACAGTATAGGCATCAATACTCAGTGCACAAAAGGTTAACTGTCTTTGTTGTTGGGTGTGTACGAGGCATTGAGCTCCTTCACAGTGAAGTCAGCCACCTGCAGGGGGCGGTCATCACAACCTCAGTACTGGGCGGGTTTCTATAATTAATGGACAAGTCAATTCAGTGCAGCACTGTGAGGTTGATACACCCAGGAGGTTGGACACAGTCATGTGACATAATTATGTGTGTGGGTATTCAAATTTATAATTATAGAGATTTACTGTACTGAAAGTGTTCTAGGTAGAGTATCTCAACAAACTTGACATCATTAGAAAGCTCTAGTGGAGTCAACCCAGTTCAAACCCGCCTCTTGAAGGAGTGGCCACACAGGATGGTGGAGAGGTCAGTGCCACAACGCACGCATTCACAGTGCTGCAACTGGAAGCCTTCCCAACCTGAAGCATCTTCAAGGTACTCCTACCTTTAAACTCCCCAACTGTAGCTTCACTTCTCGTTGGCACTTTGTTTACCCTCTGTCCCAGGCCATGTTGACGCGGGAACGCGGCCGTTGAGTAAAACATGTCAACTTGAGTGCAGTGCATATACAATGTAGTCATATGCATCATGAAGATTTTGTCAAATGTGATGACGTAATTGCTACCGACAGGGTGAAGGAGTGTATGAAAAGTCAGTGGAGTAACCGAGTAGTGCCAGGACAGCAGCTTAAAGTAAAACTTCGCAATGAGATTTGTTCTGAACCACTAATTGATGATGCAATGATGATGTAATGCCGTGACAATACAACTAATGCTCTACCTTCTTCAGCAGCTGTGAAGTTTTCTCCTTATTGGATTCAAACTCGTCAGTGCACTCCAGAGTTAGGATGGGGGTATTCTCCAGTTGAGGAGGAAGTCTGATGGAGGAGAGGGAGGGAAGGGGGAGGGAGGGGAGGAGGGAGGGAGGGGAGGAGGGAGGGAGGGATGGACACGAGAGGGGAGGAAAGGAGAGGGCGGGAGGAAGGAGAGAAGGGAGAGGAGGGCGGGAGGAGGGAGGGAGAGAAGAGAGGGAAGGAAGGGAAAGGAGGGAGGAGAAAAGGTAGGGGGAGGAGGAGGGAGGAAGGAGGGTGTGACAGGAGGGGGAAGAGAAGAGGAGTAACCACTGACAGTGTTGACTTTAGACGGGGAGCGGCAGCTGCTGCTGCACTCACTTGAAGCTTCTTTTGGTGAGCCACTCCTCGTGCTTCTCATGCAGACTCTCGAGGTACTCTAGTGACACCGTACTCTCCTCGGAACGACCACGCTTCTGTAACCTCTCATAACACACCTGGTGAGGGTGGAGGGGAGGAGTGTGAGGGCTGGGGGAGGGATGTATTAAGTGCGGAGGGAGGGGTTTGAGGGTTGAGGGAGGGGTGTGAGGACAGAAGTAGTATTGAGTGTGTAGGATGAAAAGCCTACAGAGTATAGGCAGTGCTAAAGGATGGCTACTTCATATTACATGGCTAGTCTACACTCTCCCATTTTCCCTCCAACCACCCCCCGTCCCATCTCTCCCTCCCCCCCCCCTAACCCTAACCCTAACCCTAACCCTAACCTTAGGATCCGTCCTCAGGTAAATGATGCCATGAAATGTGAGTGGCAGTGCGTCCAGTAGAAACGAGTGCCAGTCACAGTAGATGCTCCACTCCGTGTCGCTGATGAGGCCTGCCTCGTGGCAGTTGTGTGCGAACACGAACCTACAATGCACGTGACAAGGTGTGTGCATGAGATCAAGGGTCACGTCAGCAGGTCAGGTGACCACCAACTCCTACACTGCCTGCAGGTCAGGTGACCACCACTCCTACACTGCCTGCAGGTCAGGTGACCACCAACTCCTACACTGCTTGCAGGTCAGGTGACCACCACTCCTACACTGCCTGCAGGTCAGGTGACCACCAACTCCTACACTGCCTGCAGGTCAGGTGACCACCAACTCCTACACTGCTTGCAGGTCAGGTGACCACCAACTCCTACACTGCTTGCAGGTCAGGTGACCACCACTCCTACACTGCCTGCAGGTCAGGTGACCACCAACTCCTGCACTGCTAGCAGGTCAGGTGACCACCAACTCCTGCACTGCCTGCAGGTCAGGTGACCACCAACTCCTACACTGCTTGCAGGTCAGGTGACCACCAACTCCTACACTGCTTGCAGGTCAGGTGACCACCAACTCCTACACTGCTTGCAGGTCAGGTGACCACCAACTCCTGCACTGCTAGCAGGTCAGGTGACCACCAACTCCTACACTGCTTGCAGGTCAGGTGACCACCAACTCCTGCACTGCCTGCAGGTCAGGTGACCACCAACTCCTACACTTCTTGCAGGTCAGGTGACCACCAACTCCTACACTGCTTGCAGGTCAGGTGATCAACAACTCCTACACTGCTTGCAGGTCAGGTGACCACCAACTCCTGCACTGCTTGCAGGTCAGGTGACCACCAACTCCTGCACTGCTAGCAGGTCAGGTGACCACCAACTCCTACACTGCTTGCAGGTCAGGTGACCACCAACTCCTACACAACTAGCAGGTCAGGTGACCACCAACTCCTGCACTGCCTGCAGGTCAGGTGACCACCAACTCCTGCACTGCCTGCAGGTCAGGTGACCACCAACTCCTACACTGCTTGCAGGTCAGGTGACCACCAACTCCTACACTGCTTGCAGGTCAGGTGATCAACAACTCCTACACTGCTTGCAGGTCAGGTGACCACCAACTCCTGCACTGCTTGCAGGTCAGGTGATCAACAACTCCTGCACTGCTTGCAGGTCAGGTGACCACCAACTCCTACACTGCTAACTGTGAACTATAACGGTAGCTTGGCATTTTGTCAGCAGGCCAGTACAATGCACAGCAAGAAGAGCGGATGAGTATATCACATGTATCTAGCTAGCTGGGTGGGGGGGACTGCACTTCTTGTACACTCACTTGTCGCTGTAGACCGACCTCTCGAAGAACACGACCGGGTTACTCATGTGGAGGAGGTCAGAGGGGTTCGGGCGCAGCTGGGCCCTCAGCCGGCTCAGACATGCATAGCTCTGGGGCGGGATGGGGGAGGTATGGATGGGAGGTTGCAACGGCATGCTGGTGGACCACAGTGGTAAGTGTAGAAACAGAAACACAGTACTCATCTCGAATGCTCATACTACAAGTCACAACAGCTGGAGGCATGAGAGGCTGGCTACGAGGCCGCCAACGAGGCCGGGTTCCCTACCTGGAAGGTGTATGCCCATCTTTTGGGCTCCTTGTAGAACAGGTCCAACAGGTTCCCACCATGCTGCTGTGAGCAGGTCATCTCCTGAGTGAGAGGAGAACAGTCCTGTCGTCATGGCAAACAGCAACAATCATCAATCAAGCAATGGACTATTGCAACCCTTGCCTCTTTCACTCTTCCACCTATTACATCTCTCTCTCTCTCTCCCCCCCCCCCCCCCCCCCCCCTCCCCATCCGTGATCTCCAACCTCCTCATCCTGAGGTACACTCCGCCAGCGGGTGAGAGGCTCAGAGATCACTCGGTAATTTGGACAGCTCTCCTCCAGGAGACGGATAAACGTCGACTTACCAGCAGCTGCAATAAATGAGAGGATCTGGCATGACATATACACAAATCGCAGTTGGGCTTTGCCCTCGTCTTACTACAACTACTACGTACAGGAGTACGCCAGATGTGTCTCCCGACACACTGCGAGTGCAGCTGTCGATACACACAGTCCATATCACTTCATGGGCTACTTCTCCAAATTCGATTACACCATGCAATCTACTGGAATCGCTGTGGGACATCTTGCTGTGATGCCAGCATGCAGATCCGTTCTGTGATGCCAGCATGCAAATCTGTTCTGTGCTGCCAGAATGCAGATCAGTTCTGTGCTGCCAGATGCAGATCGATCGGTGCTGTGTTGCCAGCATGCAGATCGGTGCTGTGTTGCCAGCATGCAGATCGGTGCTGTGTTGCCAGCATGCAGATCGGAGCTGTGCTGCCAGCATGCAGATCGGTGCTGTGCTGCCAGCATGCAGATCGGAGCTATGTTGCCAGCATGCACATCCCTGCTGTGCTGCAATCAGCTAGCTGTCTAGAACAAGCTCTAACACCTGTTCCTTCCTAACTACAGCTGCCAAAATGCAGCCGCCTCGTCCCTCACCAATGTTCCCCTCCACAGCCACCCTCCTCACCACACTGGCCACTGTGGAACACAGACGCTTGGCAGCAGGCTCAACCATACCACGAGGTTATTGGTACACACGTGCGCTAAAGTCCATTCTCGATCTCACGATCCGTTCCGAGGTGCAGGTAGGATGGCTCATGGTGTCCGTTCCCAAACCATAGATAATAGAGCTCTATTATCTATGCCCAAACCAACACTCAGCTCCTTTTTTCCTTGATTTTTTATTGCCCCACAGGGATTACCACAATGACTGGTGGCTAACAAGGGCTTCCTGCCATTGATGATCCCCATGGCCGGCCCAAGAGTAAGCTTACAAGATGACATCATTGGCAATGATGATGATGTCATCATGTGCCATTACTGATCAGCCTCAGTATCATTCAATGAGTGGTTAGTGTATAGTGGGTGTGGCAAGGCACAATGAAAGTAGTAGTGTTTGGTAGCAAGAACATCACAGACAATCCAGGCCTCGTTCCAGCGGTCATGTCTTTGCAGCAACCTCACTGTGCGTGGGTGGGTGTGAGTGGAGAGGAGATGGGGAGGGGAGATGTGGGAGAGGGGGGGGGGGGGGATGGGAGAGGGACAGGGAGGAGGGGAGATGGGGGAGATGGAGGGAGGAGAGATGGGAGAGGGAGATGAGATGGGGAAAGGACATGGGGGGCAGTTGGGGGGTGAGGGGAGACGGGGGGGAGGGATGGGGGAGGGGAGACGGTGAAGAGACAATAAACCATCTTAGCACACACACCCCTAGCTCACAAACCACTCACCTCGTTCCAGCTTGTTGCCTCAGCTGGTGCAGTTCTCTCTCCATATCCAAACACACACGCTCTAGCTCAAAGTTCTTGTGGACTAGTGTGTTCCAGCTGGGGGAAGTGGAGGTGAGAGGAGGGGGGAGGGGTAGGAGGAGGGGAAGGAGAGGGGAGGGCAGGGAGGCAGAAGGGAAGGAAGGAGGAGGGGAGGAGGAGTGGAGTGTCGGGAACAAGGGAGGGACAGTTCGTAAGCGTATGAAATCATGATGATGTCAATTAAAGGCACTTACTGGTTTCCTAGTGCTAGTAGTTGTGCTCCTGCTGTGGTCTGTAAGACGACAACTCAATGACAGACAAACAGACTGTTTGCATGTAGTTTGGTTCCAGACTCCCATCACAAATTGAAGTCTGGGTGCACGTGTGAGGCTAGCCTCATTCCCAGGCCTTCTCACCCCAGCGTTTACTACTTGCAGTACTGCAAGCGACAAACACTGGGGTGAGAAGGCCTGGGACCGAGGCTAAATGAACCCACCTGCTCCGTCTTCCTCTGCCAGTTCACCTCCTGCACTCTATTCCTGCAGCAAGCAACCGGACAAGAGCCACTCACCTCCACACCACCACCCTTGAAATACTTGGCAGAAAAGACTTCACATGGTTTCAGAACAATTCTCATTTTGCACCCCTCTGAAACTGGAAGCGATCTGTGCTGTGCATCTGGGGCCGAGACTAGTTCGTGCCTTGTTCATCAGGATTGAACTTAGGGGGTTGAGCTCAGGGCAGTCAACTGTACTGTCAGTGGTACAGTTAGCGGCAAACAGTCTCTCAGTACTCACATATCTGTGCCAAACATTCTCAATTACATGGCACATTCAATTATCTAGCAGTACCACAGGGGCTCACCCAAAACCATAATGTCACATTCAATTATCTAGCAGTACCACAGGGGCTCACCCACCTCAAAGTCTTGAGCTGTTTCTGCTCCTGCTCGACCATCTGTGACAACAACCTACAAACAGATCCGTTCTGAAACTATCAACAGCCGCCAAGGTCCTCCATTATAGGCTATTCATAACAGGCAAATCCCCCCATGATATTATGATGACATCATCTACTGAGTGCCCGGGACAGACGACATGGGCTAACCCGCAGGCTGACACGAGCACACATACAGTTATGTGATGTCTATACTGCCACTCCAGGACCAACATTAGCATGCTAGAATCCATAGCTCGGGTGGCCCGATGACCTCCCCAGCACAATGACAGCAAAAGGGAGATGATATGCAGCACACGCTCCAGTACTGAAAATGACGTGTACAGCATAACAATTAACAGTTCAAGGGACAATAGCTTTAAAGCAAGTGATGGCAGCTTCCATTAGTATGCTGATCTTTGATCGGACAGTGGTGGTGATTGGATGACAGTGGTAGTGATCAGACAGCGGTGGTGATTGGATGACGGTGGTAGTGATCGGACAGTGGTGGTGATTGGATGACGGTGTAGTGATCGGACAGTGGTGGTGATTGGATGACGGTGGTAGTGATCGGACAGCGGTGGTGATTGGACAGGGTAGTGCAGGACTTGTATGCAGATCTGATTGGACAACGGTGGTATATGTACATGTACTTACAAGTTGTGGATCCTCCACTCGTTGCTACTATACTGGCAGAGCAGCTCCAGATTGATGATCCTAGGGGGGAGGGGAGGGGACAAGGGGTCAAAGGGGGGAGGACTCCCTGGAGGAACAGCCAAGTGACTGAAGGGACATTTCCTGTCTAAAATTAATCTATCTATCTATCTATCTATCCATCACATCTTCACACACACACACACACACACACACGTCCCCACCTCCCGGCCTGGTGTTCTAGCTGAGCCATTGAGTTCTCCACGCTCTCTTGCCACGCACCCACATCATTCTTTTGAGCAGTACTTGGCTGGGGGAGTTCGTATCTGGAGAGGAGGGATGGGGGGAGGGGGGAGGAGGGGGAAGGAGGGAAGGGGAGAATGGAGAGGAGGGGGGAAGGAGAGAAGAGAGGGAAGGAGGCGAAGGAGGGAAGTGGAGGAGGGGGAAGGAGAGAAGTGGAGGAGGGAAGAGGTGGAAGGGGATGAAAAGAAGAGGAGGGGGAGGGAGGGAAGGAGGCGGAGGGAAGGGGACAGAAGATGAGTGAGGAATGGTGAAGGAGGTGACAAGGAAGGGGAAAAAGAGAAGTAATTTTGGAGATGGGAGGCTATACAACCTGGAATGGCACGCACTAGATGTGATTCATTGAAGAGTCATACCCCACACACTGTTCAAGCAATCACATAATGGTCACCATGGTGACACAAACTCAATAACCTTATACCTTTTCATGCTGAGTGTCTCCATAGGTTGTCTGGCAGCAAGCCTCTCAAACTCTGCCTTCAAGAGGGACATCTGCAGAGGGTGAGGTGACAAGTCAACCTTTATAGCACCATACTGTCTCGGGGGGGGGGGGGGGGGGGGGGGGTACTCAAATAGACTCTATAGTCTACGTCACACCTGCAACTGCAGTCGGTCGGTCAATAGTCAACATGGTCATCAAAGCTGCTCAAAAAGTACAGTCAAAAGTCAACAAAATATGCACGTACAGTCAAAGGTCAAACTGCTGGTCAAAGCCTTAAGTCACGGTTGCAGCCGTGACTTCTAGGAGTGACCTTCCCCGGCCTTGAGATCATCGACCTCTAAATTTAATTCAGATACCTCGAAGGTGGGCTTTGGTGGGGGGAGGAAGTCCAGGTAGTTCTTGGTTGGTCTGTAGCGTCGTGTCTCCTCCTCTACGAGTCGCATAGCCTGCGAGGCGAAATAGAATGCGTGGATACGGGAAGAAAGGGGGGCATTAATTAGAATAAATCACAGCTCAAGAGAGATCGACTAAGGACTTAGCAGATCTCGTTTTCCAGCCTACCGCTTCTCTCACTCCCGCCTCTTCATATCCCTGGTCGATGTAGGGCAGGGCATCCAGCTGGAGTTCAGAGGACATACTTCAAGTCTGGACGAACGTATTCGCTAGTAGCTGTTCAGTTCGCGGTATGAAGATCGGACGCAGTTAACTTAACCTCGTTCCTATACCAGCTGTTGGGGGCCTGGGAATGAGGATCCAAGGCACCCCCTAAGCACAGCATACCAGTACTAGCCTCGTGCAGTGGGAGCAATGGCCCAACCCCCCTGGCTCATCCATGATAGGAGCATGCACCTTCCATGATCAAAAATATACATGCAACACTACTTCACAGGAACATTGTTAAAATAAAAACAATGTGAGTGTTACATCATTTCTCACACATGTGAAACAAACTCTACCTTCCCAACACCAACACAAGGTCAATTCCGCCAGTCAAAACACAGTATCCCAGTCTATAAGTACAGTATGCATAACAGAACATGTAAAACTAGTCACTAGTGTAGCTACCTCTTGCGAGCATGCAGGGAAACAGTGGTGTACAAAGATAATCTTTACATAGCGAATCACTTGACGTTACTGTCTGTTCTTGTTGAAGTCTAATTCCAGACTTTCAGGAAGCTATCCCACGAGCCTGTCGCAATTGCCAGACCGTCGTCTGTCACACCGAGGCAGCTTACGCGGTTGTCGTGGCCTGTCAGAACGCCGACCCGGTCCCCCTTGAGAGTGTCCCACACATTGACATTGAAATCATCATAGCCGGCCAGCAGCAAGCGGCCACTCTTGGAAAAGGCAACGGATGTGATACCGCATACAATCATGTCGTGGGAATACATCATTAGTTCCTGTAGGAGAGTGTATGTGTGTGGAGGAGAGACAACACATGAATGAGTGACGCCATCCTCATGTGGGCTAGAGGAGCTCAAGCAGTAACCATCTATTTGCACATGCTGTGCACATCTCTGCAAAACCCTGCACGTCTGTTTTGGGGTGTTTGGCCATCTTGGAGCTACACTAAGCACAATCCCTTCCCTGCACGTGGTGTAGCAGTGTCCATCTCACCTGATCTGCTCTGATGTCAAACAGCCGGCAGGTGGCGTCGTCTGAACCTGTGGCAAATGCCTGGCCATTGGGGAAGAACTGAGGGAGAGAGCAAGATGATTCTCAATCAACCCATACTGACGGCTCACCACTGCGCTAGGTAACTGAATATATACGTACATGTTTATAGCAGTGTAACAGTCTTACCGATACAGCATTAATGTCACTCTCGTGGCCAGTGAAGGTCTGTCGACAAATCCCACTTCGGACATCCCACAGCTGAGTTAGAGGGAAATGAAGAACATACATGACTCAATTCCAATTACTGCACACCACCACTTTCACTGAACATCAGACATCCCATCACATTGCTTCTAATTACCGCACACTTTTACACAACCATTGGTTCACACCATTAGACATAACACTGATTCCAATTACTGCACACCATTAGCCAACCACACTGGTTCCAATTACTGCACACCATTAGCCAATCACACTGGTTCCAATTACTACACACCATTAGTCAATCATACTGGTTCCAATTACTGCACACCATTAGACACAACATCGGTTCGATCACTGCACACCATTAGCCATCACACTGGCTCCAATTACTGCACGGCCGTGGTGAAAACCCGGACCGGACCGGACCGGACCGACCGGAAGTAGTAATTAGTGTCTCCACGTGTAGAGAAAATAGCTTATTTGGATCGTGAAGTAGCCATTGCGAGTAGCCATTGCGAGTAGCCATTGCGGCATTGCCTCGTGCAGGGAAGTCAGAGAACAGTTTAGTCTCGCGCGTGACTGATTTGCACAGTATTTTGAAGCCACGAAGCGTTAGCGAGGTAGCCGCGCGGGTCCAAGTCAGGCTGGCAGTAGCGACGACCCCCGAATTCGAGGATGACTTGAAGGAGGCAACCGCAACCGGGCATTTGTTGGCGTTTCACGGTGCTAGGTAAGTCAGAGAGCTGGGCCAAGAGAGTGTGAGTAATCTATACTACAAAAGCATCGAGTACTAGTTGTTCTACTGTCCGTGAGACTCGCCCCTTAGCTTGCTAGCAATAAGCTTGACATAAACGCAACGCTAACTATAAATGCAGTGCAGTAGCCATACTGCAGTACCTTTGCTGAAGCTCTTCGCGTCCCACGAAACTCCGACGACAGTTGTCTGCAAGTGCTACATGTAATAATAGTTGACAAAACATCCGAGTCGTTTATAAATTTAGCTAGCGCTAAGTGGCTCTACAATAATATTATTGCTATTTCATTTCCGGTCGGTCCGGTCCGGTCCGGTCCGGGTTTTCACCACGGCCTTACTGCACACCATTAGCCAGCACACTGGTTCCAATTACTGCACACCATTAGCCATCACATTGGTTGGTTCCAATTATTGCACACCATTAGACACAACATTGGTTCCAATCACTGCTCACTAACTAAAGCACGTGCCAGTTGCGAGTAGAAATCGAAGCTTACGTGCGCCATTTTATTGCACAGTGTGATCGCCCCGCGCGTATGCTGTGCAGAAGCTTACGTGTGCAATTGCGCATGGCGTAATTATCATCAGAACGATAGCAAGGCGCGCACGACGATCTTCTTGCACGATCATACGCCGTGCCATAATCAGACATTTACTTGCTGTTTAGAAGCCATTTGTTCAAAATTTAAGCCCAGTCAATCTACTTACGATTAACATGTGAACTATATGTGCTTGAGTACATGCTCACCTTAGCAGAGGCATCACAGGCTCCAGACACAAAGGAGTTAAGGTCCGGTCCAAGTGAGAGGCTCATTACATCACCAGTATGTCCACTGAATGTCACTGTCGGTTGCCCTGTCTCGATGTCCCACAGTGCACTGTAAGAGTGGGGTAGTCGAGTCAAAGACTAGAGGTAATACCGTATATGGTCAAAGGGTAGGGCAGATATCCGGTGATAAACTACAGCCCTCTTATTGCTGGCAAATGTGAGGATGCTCACAGCCGTACTACGTTCTAACCCCAAACTCACCAGGTCATATCACCGGAGGATGTCAGGATGCGGGAGTCATCCAGGAAGCGGCAGGATGAGAGGTACCCCGTGTGTCCCTGTAGCTCCTTGCTCACCCGGACGTTCCCTTCCCGTGTCTTCAGGCTATATATGGAACAAATGTTGTCTAGGCCACCGCACGCTACAAAGCTTCCGGAGGGAGCGTATGCACAAGTCATAACCCAGCTAGATCGAAGGGGGATGGCATGGATCTGAGATGAGGGAGGGTGGAGAGGGGAAGGAGAGGGGGGAGGGAGGGAAGGGAAGGAGTAGAGGGAGAGAGGAGGGGAGGGGGAGGTAAGGAGATGAGGGAGGGGTGGGGTGAGGGGAAGGAGAGGATAAAACATGAATGGTTTGTGTTGTCAGAGTAGTTGTCACTTAGCAATCACTCACATTCATGGCTACTAGCCCACACCATGAATATCAATATACAAGACAATCATCACAGCTGCCAAAGGTGAAGGGCAAAACTTGCAAAGGCAGCACTTTCCCAGCACAAAGTGCTGAGTTGTGACTACTAGCAATGGAGGCCCTCAGCTGTCTACTGTCATTTGTGCCACCATAACCAAGCTCAGGGCAGGGCTGGCGTCTCAACATGCCAACAAATCAACATCCACAAGTGGCAGCCCTGCCACTGCCTGGAAGCAGGGTCCGCCAGACGGCTGACAGACAATGATGATGATTAGACCCCACCGAACAGTGAGGGTATCCTCCTCGACACATGCAACAATAGCAACATCATGTCTGTGTACCTGAAGATTGAAAAATACATACCTTGTTAGTGGTGTAACCATCCCAGACAATTAGTTTACCGTCCTGCGAAGCACTCACAAGGTTTCTGTGACAGTGTGATGTGTGTGAGATGTGAGGGGTGTGTGTGAGATGTGAGGGGTGTGTGTGAGATGTGAGGGGTGTGTGTGAATGCATGCCAGTGTGTACCCACACTAAGTGTGTGCTGTACGCTAACAGAAAAGGCACAGCAATATGTTTGCGTACACTCGTGGCATGTCCCGGTACAAATGGCAGAGCACATGATTGCTCCCTGAAGAGGCCTCACTTGACAACACATTACCAGGAATTGACTGCCGTTACTAGGGATACACCACCCACACACGACATTCAGATATGGTATCATACCTCACACTCAAGCTGACCTCTTCACATACACAAGGAGTGGGGGTGACCACTATCAGCCAGGGGACTGCTAGCAGTGGCAATAACATAAACTAAGGCCTACACAGCTATGATTTCCCTAATGTTCGTACTACCATAACAAGCAGGTCTACCACACATGCATGTCTGATTATTCAGTGTGGACAAGTGAGGCTGATCAGAGTACTGTAAATTCTGGTATTGAGCTGGTTATCAAGACGCACCTCGCTATAATGCGCACAGCATTTATTAAGCGCACACAGCTTTCCCGGCACATGGCAACATGTACTGTATGAGTAGAAAGTGCAGCACTAGATGGTCGTCCAGACACACTCGAGCAGTAGCAACCACTCGTTGATCACGAGTGCTTCTTCCCACTTCTCCGCTACCAATGAGAATCTTTGGAGTCACCGGCGTGTTGTTGAGTCAATCTATTGCACACACATTTTCCCCGCCTTCAGTTCGGAACACACCCACACACACACGTCTCCCCCAACTCACCTAGAGTCCATGGCCCAGTGCATGGCATATATCTTAGCAAGGTGGCCCCGTAGTGTCTTCCGGGTACGGAGACTGACACGACTGATACCGGGAGTGTCCTGCGCCACCTCCGCCAGTGACGTGTCAGCCACTGCCATCCGGGCATCCTGTGAGTAGGAAGACAACCAAACTCAAAGGTTGGCCAGCCACGGCGGGACAACAATCATCCTGGGAAGTGATTATCATATCAACATGGCACACAGGAAGTATACAGAAATGTTCACTACACCTCCTTGGGGAGGGGCACGATCATTAGGGCTGTCACAATATATCAATATGTAGCTATATTGCAATACGACGTATCGCAATACAATTCAATACACTTACTTCGACATATCGATATATTGCGTAGGACAATATATTGCAGCGTATTGCGTGTATTGTGCCACAAGTGTGCCCAGCGAAAGGCTGTTTAGCTTGGCAGGCAACCTCGTAAATGGCAAGAGATCCTGTCTTTTGCCTGAAAATGTTGACAAACTTCTTTTTCTGTATGAAAACCTAAGGTGTTAACCTTCTTGTAGTTTTAAGACTTGCTGAACGTATACTTGCTCTTCCTGTTACTGGTCCACATCTGTGTATTGCAATACAGCAATATATTGTGAACATCTTGCATGCAATATGCAATATGCCAATTTGCCTTATTGTGACAGCCCTAACGATCATGACACCTCCTTGGGGAGGGGCACTGTACCACGATCATGACACCACTTTGGGGATGCCTCCACCAAACTAAGTGGTCGCAAACAAACCAAAGTATAACCCATCGTGCAAGCTATGACCATCTGGGGTGCACATATCCCAGTACACACCCGACACCTCTCAACTAGCCAGCCAGCATCTCACGTGTCACTTCCAGTGTAATTCACACGGATCCTTTACTGTCATATGCTACGACCATATGGGGTTCACTACTTGCACATCAACAGTTCAAATATCAGATATATGCACCTCTCCGTCTCGAATGAAATGTCCCCTCGCAAAACTGTGATCCAAATCACAAACTGGGGGTTTGCCCTCAAGGGCAGTCTGTTGCAAATGTGCAGTACTACAAACAAACCAACCAACACGAAACTGAAGATCAACTCTAATGTCAACACCTGATCACAACAGTTGATTCATAGCATAACCTCCTCATTATTGCCACCCAGTGAATCACAGCAGGTACAGTGTACACCATGCAATGGGCTAGCAGGCAGACCAGCAGTCCTCCAAGTCCAGCTGCCCGACCTGTTTGCCTGTAGATGCAGTTACTCATCCCAACCTCATATAACACAGTGCATGAATATCCCTCTAGTCCAATGCTAGTCTCGTTCCTGGTCACACACCATCCCCAGCCTCCACCTGCTTGCAGAGTGCAGTCACACCTGGGTGGTTTGGTCAGGTGTGTGACGTCAGGTAGACAGGGTAGTGCCCGACTAATGACCTCAAGCCCTCAGATACTTGTGACTTGTGTGTCCACCCTCTGTCCGCCTGATGGCATGCACAAGAGCAGACCTCCCAGCCCCCTTCCCCCCTCACCACCACCCGTATTGTGCACAGCAAGGCCAGGGAGCGAGGCTAACAATGGGCCAGAATGATGCAAGCATTGTATCATATCCATCCAATAGGAACCATGCCAGGTGGCTCGACTCGGACCGCGGAAAGGCAAACAGTCCAGCAAGCTGACACCTCCAACAGCCCCAGGATCACTTCACAAGATCGAGTATGCCACTGACTGTCACTGCTGAGGCACTACAGCACTTGAGCTACAACACACAACACGGGCGTGAACGAAGGCACGTCAGAGTCGAAGTCCATTACAGGCAGTGACACTGTACATGAGGGCCACAAGCAACCCACACTGCCAGAGGAATGGGCTGCACCAGTCAGCCACATCTTGCTCCCTGCTACAGAGCCATGATAGTATCTCTACTCTCAGAGATAAGCCCACCCCTCAGAGCTGATAGTGGACTGTGGCAGTGAACCACTACACTACAGGCAACCCACACTGCCAGAGGAATGCAGCAGGAAAGCCCTCAGAGTGCACCTGCACCTCCACTGCTTGCATTGTGCCACGCACGCAACAACGGGTATCAACAAAAACAGTTGTGTTGATGTTCATTAGGAAACGTAACACGAAGCACTCAGAGTCATATTCCTCTTTCCTGGACAAGCTCAGTGTCAGCGTAAGCACATGCAACCGGAACCATGAGTACAGTATACTGTATCCTGTTACAAAACAACACCGTCACTAGAGTAAGGGCAGGTGTGTTCTTGTGGCGTGGACACAGTGCATGGCGTGTCTCTGACAGAGAGGTGGGATAAACATCGGCGAAAAGACACTCGTGTAGCGAGGCTTGTGCAGACCATGTGATACAGTAGCACACCTTGGCCTGCAATTCACAGGAAGGGTTGTGAACAGCTACGCTGGTGTTGGCATCCCCCGTGGAACATCAGCTCTGAGCGGTGGGCTTATCTCTGAGAGTAGAGGGTGTGTCGCAGCGAGCAAGAGGTGGCAGCACACGCACAGTGGTGAGGAGTCCTGCACCTTCCCTACAACTACCTCACACTTATCAATACTTGTGTGTGTGAACGTGTCTAGCACACCAAACATTTGCTGCATTCAATCAGCATGGACACACATCTTAGCTGACCTCTGACCTCATTTCACAATTGGAAGTGTCACACCTGACACACTCTGACATACACTCACACCTCACACACTCACACCTGACACACTCCCACCTGACACACACACCTGACACACTCACATCTGACACACACACACCTGACACACACACACACCTGACACACACTCACATTGTACATGTACACATTTGAGCCATTAAAATGACACCCAGTTTAGGCAATGCAATGTAATATCTTGGGACTAACCCAAGATTGTTGTGGCCGAGGTGGCCACGACCCCCGAAGGGTCGGATCCTTCTATACACCTTTCAGACCAAACTCTCTGACCCAAGATAGCTGTGGCTGAGGACTCTTACATGCTTGCTCTCAATACAAACACGAGCAACATTTCAATCAACAACAACAAAAGAGAGAACCAAATCTGCCGTGGATTGCTAATGCCATTTGCGTACACAACCCCAGCACACTGTACACAGGGCCACCGGCAGTGGATCTACGCACACAGCCCATTGTTGTCAGTTATGAAGCAACATGCCCAATATGGTGGCCAATATCTAAACTTGTAGTTCTAAACATAGATCAACTCCTTATATGGCAACATCTGACACAACACACTCCGACACCACTAGCGCTGGCACAACGGCTCCATTGTCGAACCTACACCTGAGCAAGCGCTGAACAGAACACGGAATAAAGCCTGGTGTCTTCTGCCATGAATCTACCGATACTCGGTAGAGACGCTACGCTTGAAAACGCTTCCAGACACATACTGCTTGGTAGATTAGCCGCCTATGCAGCTTCATCGGTGAGGCAATACCTGGTACATGTGGGTACTAGCTCCACAATGTCAGACACGACTCTAACAACTGGTACCCCCACCCCCCCCCCCCCCTCCCCAAATGTATTGCACCACCAGGGATGAAAGCCAAGGAGTAACTCAGGAAGAAGGCAAAGTGTGCACCGTTTACGGTGGCTAGATAATTTCGTTGCCAACAAGTTTAGGCTAGCACAGTTCCAGTCCAACCACAGCGTGACCATACCAAGAAAATGATTCTAGTATCTTAGACAACGAATGAGTCACCATCATCACACGGAACAAACTAAGCTTCGAATGATCATGCACTTGGCTTACCCTTGGTAGGCAATACTCGTCCCTTCCAAGTTCAAGCGGCACACGCTTGCACTCTCGATCACAGGCTGGCAGTCAATATCACGCATAGATCCCCACATCACAAACCTCATTGCTACTCCCAACGGAGACAAAGCCGAAAAGAACCGTAGATCAATGTGCACCGGCTAGACCACATGCAAAGACGCAATGCACAGGAGTTCTAGAGCATGCGGAGGGTGAAACGAAGGCAACAGGTCTGTGACGCAAACGTTCAAATCTTCCGCCATTTTGTATAAACAAACCTTCGAAGGTGCAAATTCACATTTGTTTATGCCCTACACCCGCATACACTTCAACCGACAGTGCAGTCTCCAAGTGTTCGCCATTCATCCACAAGCACTGTACATGCAGTACAATGTAAGATGTCCTCTACACGCACGCACTTGGTGACTTTAATCCCAGCTGTGAGTATTATCCACTCACAGACATAATTCACCTCTTAGGTAAAATAAAAGGTACCTCTGACCCTTCATACCTCCCCCAACTATACGCACCCACCCAACCCACGCCTCCCTCCCCTACCGACACTACCGCTCACCCGGATCTTTTTTCTGAGGTTCTCCGCCTCTTGTCTTAGCTGCTCTAAGTCCGCCATGGTTGCTCGGTATCAAGGAGGGTTTATCGCTTTGGGAGTTTCAAAATGGAGGATTCCCAGCCCGGAAGGCGTTCTCGAACTCAAGACACTTCCCTGAGGCGCTTTCCTCACACAGAACAAGCTACAATCAAGGGAGGTCTTCTCTCAAAGGAGAACGGGAGGCTTTGGAGACGGATTCCTGCCAAATTGGTGGTATTTTCTGCAAAAATCGCGACCTCCTCCAATGGGCCCTGTTTAGCGCACAAACACCTCGGAATGCACCAGGACTCCTTATTTGGAAGTTTCTGCTCTGGGCGGCCCGATAAAATTATTCGGGCAAGGCGTGGCGCATTCAATCACGTGCATAACATGTGGTTCCGGTGGTGTGAGTACACAGGCGCATGCGTTAAAACGTGGTGGCGCAGTTTTTGACTTGCATGCCGGTCAAACCCACAAGGTGTACACCCCCGGCCACCAATCCCTGTACTACTACACTGCAAACAGCTTTACAGATAATATAAACGAAGACTGTGGTTATTGGTCCGGCAGGAAGTGGGCAATTGTTAGTGCTCAATGTGCATGTGCGCATTATAATGCACACATGCACATTGAGCACTAACCATTGCCCTATACATGTACTTCCTGCCGGACCAATAGCCACAGTCTTCATATACCCGTACTAAATTCTTATGGTATTGTCCGGGCTCGCATGGTATACACAGGGAAACCCGATGGTACTTATAGACTATGATTGTGCGTTATTTTTAACACTGTTCTTCACTCATATAGCTACCTTCAAATTCATACTTGATCATCCCAATGTTGCTTTAGTTATCTAAAACTGAAATAGTTTAGTTTTTGGTTATAATTCGGTAGAAGTTGCATTGTTAGTTTAGTTTTAGTTTTAATTACTAAATCTCAAAAGGGTTAGTAAAGGCTCTTTTAGTTTTAGTAACCACCTTTTTGGGATGATTTTAATAGTAGTTTAGTTGTAGTTTTAATTAACAGGCTGAGACAGTCCTCATTTTAGTTTTAGTTTTAATTACTAAAGTGAAATATGCCATACTAAAAGTTTTAACTAAAACAACATTGGATCATCCACGCTGGTTTCACCAACAGTATTGCATGGTGACTAAATAAACCGACACTGTGCACCGAAGGGACATAGCATAGCATGGACTCAGGGGGTAGGCTAGCTTGGCTGCATTACTTAACAATTACTGTTCTGAGCACTTCCTCAGCAACATTCACTGCAGCTCATTGCAGCTGTCCAAGGTGGCTATCACTGCAGCTGTCCAAGGTGGCTATCACTGCAGCTGTCCAAGGTGGCTATCACTGCAGCTGTCCAAGGTGGCTATCACTGCAGCTGTCCAAGGTGGCTATCACTGCAGCTGTCCAAGGTGGCTATCACTGCAGCTGTCCAAGGTGGCTATCACTGCAGCTGTCCAAGGTGGCTATCACTGCAGCTGTCCAAGGGGGCTATCACTGCAGCTGTCCAAGGTAGCTATCACTGCAGCTGTCCAAGGTGGCTATCACTGCAGCTGTCCAAGGTGGCTATCACTGCAGCTGTCCAAGGTGGCTATCACTGCAGCTGTCCAAGGTGGCTATCACTGCAGCTGTCCAAGGTGGCTATCACTGCAGCTGTCCAAGGTGGCTATCACTGCAGCTGTCCAAGGTGGCTATCACTGCAGCTGTCCAAGGTGGCTATCACTGCAGCTGTCCAAGGTGGCTATCACTGCAGCTGTCCAAGGGGCTGCCATCCCCTTCAAGTGCGGAGGAGACCAGACGCTAAAATAAACACTGATTCCAGAAGGTTCATGATTCCAGAGAGGCCAAAACTGAATCCCACTTTCCAGTGCCATGTAGGACACGGGAGCAACTGATCTAGATGTGTGTGATATGGACCCCTTCTTTACTCCCTAGATCAGGGTTCAACCCACGTCGGAGGCTATAGTCCAGTCAGGTCACAACCGAGCAAAAATGAAGGCCACGTGGTAGGCCTGTCTTGTGGTCGGGGGGTGGGGGGGACGGGGGACCTGGGGACCAGACTAGTGGTGAACCAGACAGCAAACTGGAGTGGCCAGGATGGAGGTCAACTCGCAACCAGCATGTAAAAGGTAAGGTGTTTAATTTTTACCTCCAAGCCCTTTCAGCCAATGGCTGATCTCCCAAGGGGAGGAGGGATAAAGTCACCAGTGAGGTATGTTGATGTGATATGGAACCCAACAGAATACATTTGTGAAAGTGATCCTATCTAAGATGGCTATCATTACTGCAGCTAGTTAGGGTTGATGTATGTACAGGGGAAGGGGATGATGTCGTAACGGACTGGCCTGCGTGGATATGGTACAAATAAAAGGGTAAAGTTGAGCTATAAAGTAACGCTGTGCTGTCTTGATAGAATATTATGCAAGAGCAAAGAGCAAAGGAAAAGTGGAATATCTAGCTACTATGAATATTAAGCCCTAGAGTTGCAGTGTCTGGGGTTGCTCACTAGTCCTCCGCCCTCGTCTCCTCCCCTTTGTCTCCCTCTCCTTCAGCCGCCTCGTCTGTTTTGGCCCGCTTCGCCTCACGTTCTAGAAATTCCTCCCCTTCCTGCGGGGCAGACCAGAGCACAGCTGATTGAGCACATCTTGGTACAGAGACAGTGCAAGGGAAGAAGGGAGATAAGGAGGAGGAGGGAGAGGAGGGCAAAGGGAGAGGAGGGAGGAGAAAGAACGGGGAGAAGAAAAATGAGAGGCGGTGATAACGGGGAGGAGGGAGGACAAAGGAGGAGTAGCCTTGTACCTAGGTACAAGCAGGAGAGGGCTGGGTCACACTTGGAGTGTGCTCAGTGAGCAGCAGTTTTTTGTAGACAAATCGCTCGCCTAATACGACTCAGGGATAATGTGTCCCAATGAACCCTGAACGTCAAAGGTTAACTACATATGCATCTTCATCGTTTCCACACCTGCTGCTTTCAAATTCAGCCATAATGCACAGTGAGTCAACAGCTGGCATTTCTATCTTTCAATTCTTTAATGTGCAAAAGATAACCGCTAGCCTACCCACCATGAACGGTCGGTCACCAGCAGCTAGCCTACCCACGAATAATACGCTGACTCAGCACATACAGTGTATGGGGGAAAATGATAATTGCGACCAGGCCCTATTCTGATTTGGGCCTGGGTACAAAGGCTAAGGAGGACGGGGAGGGGGGGGGGCAAAAGGAAGATGAAGAAGACAGGAAGGAGGGGTAGAGTAAAGGAGCCCACAGTCCACGGTTAGGTTGCTACTCAGTACGGTACAAGAACGACAAAGCAGAAACCAACTGCTCTGATGACGAGCACCTTGGCAGTCTGCGCCATGGTGGAGCTTCTCTTGACGCTCGGTTTCTTCTCCTTCTCTTCTCCACTCTCTGAGTGCTTGCGAGTCTGAGACCTCGTCCGGCCACGTTCCTCACTCCCGAGAATGTGGACACTGGCCTGTGGCAGAAGAGAAGAGGGAGGGAGGAGAGAGATAGGAAGAGGGGGTAGAGAGGGAGGGAGAGGAAGAAGAAGAAATGGAGGGAGGTGGAGACAGGGGAGGGGCAGGAGGGAGGGAGGAAGGGAGACAGGGATGGTGGAGAAAGGGAAGAAAGAGATGGTGGGAGGAGACAGGGAATGAGGAGGAAGATGGGGAGGTGGTAGAGTGGGAGGGAGAGGGAGACAGGGACGGGAAGATGGGAGGGAGAAAATTAGGGAGGAGAGAGGGAGGGAGGAGAAAGGAAGTAAGGAGGAAAAAGGGAGGAAGGAAGAGAGGAGGGCAAGGATGGTGAGAGGAAGGGAAGACGCGAAGGAGAAAGGGAGGGAGGTGAGGGTGGGGGAGTAGGCAATGATGGGTTGAGGGAGGAAGGAGACAGGGAGGGAGACCAGCATGGTGGGAGGAAGGTAAGAGAGGAGGAGGGAGAGCGAGGGAGGAAGAGACGGTGAAGGAGGAGGAAGGCAGAGATCGTGGGAGGTTGGGGGAGAAAAGGAGGAGGAGGAGATGGGGAGGAGGGTAGAGGTGGGAGGGGTTGAGACGGGGATGGCGGAAGGAAAGATGGGAGGAGGGAAAAAGGGAGGGAGGAGGGATCACAATGGGTATGCTCAATCTTCTACAGATGAAGGATGGACAGACAGACAGACAGACACCTCCTGAGCCGTCTGTGCAATGGTGGTAGTCCTCTTCACTTTGGTAGGAGTGGTGGCAGTGGGGGACTTCTGTGAGGCGGTCTGAGCACGCGTCTTCTCCAGCTCCTCTCCCTCCAGCAGCTGCTGACCCTCCTGCGCAGCCACAAGGATGCAGTGAGTGGGGATGTGCAGTGTGTGGTGTGTGTATGTGTGGTGTGGGGGTGTGTGGTGTGTGTGGTGTGGGGATGTGGCATGTGATGTATGTGGAGAAGATGTGCGTATGTGTTTGCACGGTGGTGTAGAAAGTATGCCGTGACTATGTACGTGGCAATTAATACTAAGTCAAGACATAACCAGAACAATCCTGAGACACAGCCGTCAATGCCTGCCACCTCAGAGAAGTTAACTTCATACTAGAGAGGGTCTGGTTCTGGGGTCTAGGAAGGGTCTGGTTCTTGTGTCACACATTCCATGTTACCCACCTCAACCTCGGCGCCACACACAAGCTCAACGTTACACAGCGTCACACAGAAGCTCAACGTTACAGACACATTGGATTGGAGGCCTAAATTTGGTATCAGTACGGCCTCACTACTCAGCATGGCTCTGTAGTCTGTAGTCTGTACCTACTTTGGAAGGCAAAGGATGAAGAGTGCACTACCAGATCTGATCCAGTAGCGAAGGAAGCTCCTTTGGACTTGACCACTGACACAAATGCGGTGATATGTGCAATGAGGTAATGACCAGGGGCATACCACTCCAGCAGAGGCTTGTACGTCACTCTACCGGTCAGTAATGACCAGGGGCATACCCACTCCAGCAGAGGCTCGTACGTCACTCTACCGGTCAGCAGAAGGCCATGGTAGAGCAGCCTCGTTCCCACACGGCCTGGTAACGAGGCTAGGTAGAGCAGCCTCGTTCCCACACGGCCTGGTAACGAGGCTAGTGGTAGAGCAGCCTCGTTCCCACACGGCCTGGGAACGAGGCTAGTGGTAGAGCAGCCTCGTTCCCACACGGCCTGGTAACGAGGCTAGTGGTAGAGCAGCCTCGTTCCCACACGGCCTGGGAACGAGGCTAGTGGTAGAGCAGCCGAGCGTGGGACAGCGTCAACAAGCTGAGTTGCCTGTGAGTGGGCATGATTGTTGATCCGAGAAAACTACTACCACAAAATTTGTTGAAGGTCTATCTACGAATATTCTTGTACCTCGAACACAACAGTAACACAACCCTAACAGTAACACAAACAAACGCAACAACATTTCTACCACAAGTACATGTGCCACTGTACTAACCAGTACATCTAGTTGCTATGCTTGAATTTTGCCATACACCCCCCACTGCATGCCCTAAGATGCCCCTTGGTGGTCCCAATACGTCCCTGGTGGTCCCAATACGTCCCTGGTGGTCCCAATACGTCCCTGGTGGTCCCAATACGTCCCTGGTGGCCCCAATATGTCCCTGGTGGTCCCAGTATGTCCCTGGCGGACCAGGGGCATACTGGGACTACCAGGGACGTATTGGGACCACCAGGGACGTGTTGGGACCACCAGGGACGTGTTGGGGGTACCAGGGACATACTGGGATCACCATGGACATCTTAGGGCAACCATGGACATCTTGGGGCCACCATGGACATCTTAGGACCACCAGGAGCATATTAGGACAGAATACACACCAGCCATCAGGCCTCCATCGTTTTTCATACCACTACAGCAATTGCAGGTGTCGTAAGCAGACTCTGCTGAGAGATGGCCCAGGGCAACTCACAACAGGTGCACTGAAGCTCTGAGGGGCTTGTACACTAACAAGCTGACACATTATACAATGGTCATGTGCAGGACCTTGTAGTGTACAAACACTATCAATGACCTGACGCAATCAACTCCAGCAGCGACTCCAGCAGCGACGGCAAACAATTTCTCATCAATTGTGCTTGCTAGAAAAAGATTAGCCTGAGGTCAGTTCTCTGGTTCCTATGTGAAGTAACCAGTAAACGACCGAACACGCCGGCTACACTGCTAATGTATTCTTCCAGTGTCACAGTTAGACCAACACACACTCACATGTGCAGACACACACTCACATATGTACACACACTTCACACACATGCACACCACACACACACACACACACACACACCTGTGCAGTGACGGCCATGGTTGAGTCTCGAGGTAGCCGTGGCTTCTTCGGCGACTCTTCCTTGGGTGGTTCCTCTGCTTCCTTCACAAAGGCTGTCTGTGCCCTTGTCTTCTCAAGAGCCTCATCACCAAGGAGCTCCTGACCCTCCTTTGAGGGGGGAGGGAGGGAAGGGAGGGGGGGGGGGGGGGGGGGGGGTGGGTGGAGGGAGGGAGGGGAAGAGAGAGGTAGGGATGGAATGAGGAAGGGGAAGAGAGAAGAGAGAGGTAGGGAGTGAGGGGGGTACAGGATATGACAGTAAAAGGTAAGGAAACCCCAGTCCCACTATCAAAGTCATCAGCACACACTATCTGATG
>OZ007514.1:12723016-12893232 GCA_963931865.1 Axinella damicornis | reverse complement strand
GCAGTGTGTAATTCTCCACAATCTGCATACCTCTACACAGAGCTCATGAGCTCTATATAGCAGCTGAGAGTGGGACCATATTAAGGTGCTCCCAGATGACTTGTACCAGGACACACTGCACACCACAATCCAATCCTGTGGTCTCCCAAATTAGACTATGGTACACTCAGGAATGCCATCTGTGCTAGCCACAGCCTGCCCACACGCCATTGGAGGAGCCCATATGGTGATTGCTCTACACACCATGGCTACAAGCAGCTCACACATGGCAGCTGGCCAAATGCACTCTGATCCTGAACAGAGCAACACTAATTCTGGGGACAGTACTGAATGCTAACACCAGCTGGAGTCCATTAGTACACAGTCAGGTCAGGATGACTAGACACATATTGTGCAGCCACTGTGAAGCCTCACAATAGCCGTACAAGGAATACACCCTGATCTCTGACCCAACACTCGTACAGAAGTAGTTTCTGGATACAACACGACCTCACGTCCTATGAGCTGAGAGGGGATTGGTATCAACGCAAGAACATTCTCGGCCCAAAGTGACGAATCCAACAGTTTATCTCCCGAAACTTCAACCACTGCGTGATCGAGTACTCACATGTAACCACATCTCAACCAATCAAAATCACAGAGACGAAGGTCAGAGACGAGGGAGCGGAAGACTGTGGTGATTGGCGAATCACTTGATGTGGACCGATCACACTGCAATGAGTTACCAGGTCACACTCTAACCCTCCAGCTGATCACACTGCAATGAGTTACCAGGTTATACCCAAAACCTCCAGGCAGTATTTCCCCCGGCCCATGAGGTCAGAAGGTTTTCCCGAGCTGATTGGGAAATGCCATTATGTGGTTCCATATGTTGATCAAACATGATCAAGACTGTTTTTGGTACAGGCCATGCAGTTTCACTGTTGACTCAGCCAAGACTTCGGCGCTTAATAAAGACAAGAGTTGAACCTGCGCCTAACAGCGAATATGCACTATAAGTGACCTGTGCCTATAAGTGAGTTGTGCCTAATACCGTGACTACGGTATGCACGCAAGGAACTCAACACAAGCCTCCATTCCACAATACAATCAGTTTGTGAGCCAATTACTACCCAGACTTTGACCCTATAAGGCATTATCCCCACAGGAATAGGTAATTGAGGGTACCCTTTCATGTGGCTGTGTGAGGTTGTGAGAGTGGAGCCACAGAGTCTATAGCACAATGGGCAACAAGGGCACAGATGCAGTGGGGGGGGGGGGGGGGGGGGGGGGGGGGGCACATATATAGGAGCCTCGTGGGGTAGGAGGGGGCAGGGGACACAGTGTGGCTTCTCTCACTGTTCCCTCGGTCTTCTGTAGGCCATTCTCTCTGCCCTCTCCTCCCTCAACTAGCTGGACACCCAGTGCGGTCGGCTGTTGAACACTAGAGCTTCTACCCCCCAACCAGTCTGGCAGGTGTTGCAATCAATTTTCCCCAAATTGACAAACATACATGTTTACAAACAGCACGAACTATGTGTGACCTGATCGTTATCTACTATCACTGCTCCAACAATCTACCTACCACATCCAACAGTTGCACCTACTGTGCTCAAATTACGCTCATCAGACTATCATGAGTCCACAGCATTATAAGGCATTACGGACTCTCCATCATGACCCCCCCCCCCCCCCCCCCCGTGTCTTCACCACACACACAGAGGGGAGCCTGGGAACGAGGCTACCCAAAGTCTTGAAACTAAGGTGCAGAGTTGAACACTAACAACGAGCAGCGGTTGCAATCCCGAGAGCGTCTAAGCTACGCCGATGTTACTTCCTCTGGAACTCTCCATGACCAGCTCACTCCTAGCTGACCCCAGGTGACTTGCCCCTCACGCAGGCACTCAGCACTTAAACTGAAGGTGATACAATCGTAGGCACTCAAAATTTGGGTCACCAAACCGACAACAATTTCCCAGGTGATGAATTTCCCAGGTGATGAAAGATTAAAAACTAAGTTACAGACAAATCACTAAATGGGACGCACAAATAGCAAGAGAACGTGTGTGAGCACTATGGCTGCAAAGATACATACGTACAGAAGGACCTCTGCCAATTCGATGGACTTCAGCACGCTGGGGTCAACAGGTTACAGATTATCATGCCACCATCTGCCCACGAGACCACAGAACTTCCGAATATGTCCATCTCACTCCCTGCAGATGAGTAACCCTGTAGATGCCCATACACGGTAATGAAGCCAGACCACAAGCGTTAAGATGACTCCCTGAGAAATACCTCACCATTAGAGCAGGCATCCGAGACAGCTCACCGCTAGTACACACATTTCCTAACGTGTGACCTGGACAATTACAGTCAGTTAGCTGGCAATCACTTCACAACAATGGGATTATCATTGTACAAAGATCTCCATATCCACTGCAGTTAGTTTACCGTCTTTACCTTATATGGGCACCAGCTGTCACCAGAAACCCAATAACCCAATACTGCTTAGGTTTCAAGAGCTGGCCCCTTCCCCATTTCGTTGTTAGTCAACCATCCATCATGATCAGGATATGAACGGTCTCTGTATACTACTGCCCCGCCCAGGTGGGGAGAGCCCTTTACATATTTCCATGAGCACATGATGAAATGACTTCGGAATGAGAAGATGATGGTTGGTAACCAACAATGCTTTGCGTGCAGTGTTATGCACGGCAGTCAGGCCCTGCTAGCTAGATACATGCGATGCCTGCAGCTCGGAGCCAAGTGGGCCCTGCAGTGCTGCTCTGAGCCCAGTGCACAGCACTGCTCTGAGCCCCAGTGGGCCCTGCGCACAGCACTACTCTGAGCCATGCACAGCACTGCTCTGAGCCCCAGTGGGCCTTGCGCACAGCACTGCTCTGAGCCATGCACAGCACTGCTCTGAGCCCCAGTGGGCCCTGCGCACAGCACTACTCTGAGCCATGCACAGCACTGCTCTGAGCCCCAGTGGGCCTTGCGCACAGCACTGCTCTGAGCCATGCACAGCACTGCTCTGAGCCCCAGTGGGCCCTGCGCACAGCACTGCTCTGAGCCTGAGTAGGCCATGCACAGCACTGCTCTGAGCCCCAGTGGGCCCATGCAGCCAGACCGACCCCATCAATGGCTTGGCAACTTTGGTACTCCTGTAATGTTTACTTGGTTTCATCCCCCCCCCCCCCCCCCCCCCCCCCCCACACCCCTCCGCCAATCACATAAAGCGCACAAAATTGGGCCCACTGGGGCTCAGAGTCCAGAAGAACCCGTTTGTGCAAGAGCCGGATACGCTGAACCATTTGTGTCAATTGAAACAAACACTGTTTTCCTAACAGAACACAAACACACTCACAGCATAACACTCCACTCCATACCCAATGCAGAACTGACCTTGCTGATACGAGATGGCCTGTGGGTCCTCTTGGGTCAGAACAAGCACTTTACATATCCCACCATAGTACACAGGTAAGGTGTTTAATTTTTTACCTCCAAGACCCTTTCAGCCAATTGCTGATCTCCCAAGGGGAGGAGGGATAAAGAAAGCACTTCACCAGTGAACCAACAAGTGAGGATTCGTACCAGGGACTTTTGGTCCACAGTAAATGCTTTAACCACTTGGCCACAAGTCACTCCTGCTCATGAAACATCTCCAATATCCTCAAGGCTGTGTCAGAACTAAGAAGTGACTGACTGTTCAAGTTAGCTTACAGGTACATCTTCATGTCAGCCATTGGCTACTGGTGCTGCCCCTTGTCATGGACATGAATTATTATAGAAACAACAACACACCGCTCCATCAGTGGCTGCTACCGTAGTGAGGCGGACACGGCCAAGAAACTGAAAGAGATTCAGTCTCTTTGTTGGTCAATCTATCAGAGTGAAGCGTTGCCCGCTGTACCCTAGTCTCATTGCTGGTCAATCTATCAGAGTGAAGTGTTGCCCGCTGTACCCTAGTCTCATTGCTGGTCAATCTATCAGAGTGAAGTGTTGCCCCGCTGTACCCTAGTCTCATTGCTGGTCAATCTATCAGAGTGAAGTGTTGCCCGCTGTACCCTAGTCTCATTGCTGGTCAATCTATCAGAGTGAAGCGTTGCCCGCTGTACCCTAGTCTCATTGCTGGTCAATCTATCAGAGTGAAGCGTTGCCCGCTGTACCCTAGTCTCATTGCTGGTCAATCTATCAGAGTGAAGCGTTGCCCGCTGTACCCTAGTCTCATTGCTGGTCAATCTATCAGAGTGAAGCGTTGCCCGCTGTACCCTAGTCTCATTGCTGGTCAATCTATCAGAGTGAAGCGTTGCCCGCTGTACCCTAGTCTCATTGCTGGTCAATCTATCAGAGTGAAGTGTTGCCCGCTGTACCCTAGTCTCATTGCTGGTCAATCTATCAGAGTGAAGTGTTGCCCGCTGTACCCTAGTCTCATTGCTGGTCAATCTATCAGAGTGAAGTGTTGCCCGCTGTACCCTAGTCTCATTGCTGGTCAATCTATCAGAGTGAAGCGTTGCCCGCTGTACCCTAGTCTCATTGCTGGTCAATCTATCAGAGTGAAGTGTTGCCCGCTGTACCCTAGTCTCATTGCTGGTCAATCTATCAGAGTGAAGCGTTGCCCGCTGTACCCTAGTCTCATTGCTGGTCAATCTATCAGAGTGAAGCGTTGCCCCGCTGTACCCTAGTCTCATTGCTGGTCAATCTATCAGAGTGAAGCGTTGCCCGCTGTACCCTAGTCTCATTGCTGGTCAATCTATCAGAGTGAAGCGTTGCCCGCTGTACCCTAGTCTCATTGCTGGTCAATCTATCAGAGTGAAGCGTTGCCCGCTGTATCCTAGTCTCATTGCTGGTCAATCTATCAGAGTGAAGCGTTGCCCGCTGTACCCTAGTCTCATTGTTGGTCAATCTATCAGAGTGAAGCGTTGCCCGCTGTACCCTAGTCTCATTGCTGGTCAATCTATCAGAGTGAAGCGTTGCCCCGCTGTATCCTAGTCTCATTGCTGGTCAATCTATCAGAGTGAAGCGTTGCCCGCTGTACCCTAGTCTCATTGCTGGTCAATCTATCAGAGTGAAGCGTTGCCCGCTGTACCCTAGTCTCATTGCTGGTCAATCTATCAGAGTGAAGCGTTGCCCGCTGTATCCTAGTCTCATTGCTGGTCAATCTATCAGAGTGAAGCGTTGCCCGCTGTACCCTAGTCTCATTGTTGGTCAATCTATCAGAGTGAAGCGTTGCCCGCTGTACCCTAGTCTCATTGCTGGTCAATCTATCAGAGTGAAGCGTTGCCCCGCTGTATCCTAGTCTCATTGCTGGTCAATCTATCAGAGTGAAGCGTTGCCCGCTGTACATACCCTATGGTCTTGAGTTCAAGCAGCAAAAGCAGGTATGGTGGCAGGGTCTAGGAACGAGGCTTGCTCTACTGTAGACGTCGTCAACACCAGAAGGTGTCTCACAAAATCAAACATACCATTCGAAAAACTGATAAGATTTACACAAAGAGTTACCTTGCATTCATAACCGTACTTGGGTCTTTTGAGGGGAGGCAGCAAAGATTCAAGCCTTTAAGCCCTCCACAATGAATGGAGGTGAGGGTCTCATGTTTAGAATCTTACGCAATATGTACGAAGTTGAAACTTGAACAGACAAACGGCCTGCGAACAAAATGTTTGTTAATCGGATAAAATTACAGGCAGGCTATTCTTTACCAGTAGTGGTCAATGTACTGGCCAGGTTCAGGTACTGGACCCTCACACTGCATAGCAGCGAACCTTCTACCAGGTTAGCAGCCACCTTCCAGCACGTTAGCAACACCAAAACTTGGCACCAGGTATTGGCAACCATTGCAGCGCTAGGGAGGTGTACTTTAGAGAAGTAGCTAGTCCAGAGAATACCTCCACTCTAAACTCACCACAGACATAGGATGCCTCAAGCTCTCCCTGAATAATTTTTGAAACCGGTCATTTATCTAGGGAAGGGCTAGCCACAGTGTTAATTGTACTGAAGGGCAAAATGATGTGATGTTGATCGTGATAACTGACTGACATTAGACCAGGTCTTTGCATCTACCAGTGATCCACATTAAGGTGGAAGGGCAAACACTCAATTGTGTAATATTATACAACTCGTACCGACTTCTAGTCGGAAAGACCAGTATTTTCTCACAGTCAGCTAACCCACCCTCCCAGTACACATACCACTTGTTCAACAGTTAATTGTGAGATAATTCCTAATTACCGCGATTATCGCCTCGGGACAGGTGCTAATTTTCAAAAATTTGACCGGGTTTTTGCTTTCTTGTCAAACACCCACCCCCCAAGATGCACGCCAAATAGAGACATGTTCACCTGGGCAGTAACAGCCATGGTCCCTTCCCGCTTCAAGCCTGGCTGGTCTGACATTTTCAAACTTGCTGGAGTTCAATAGCAGGAATGGCGCCACAAATAAAGCCACCACGTACCGTACACCTTCGTCTTCCACGTTTGCGGCGATAAAGAGGAGGAGTCTGCGCATGCGCAGTACCGACCCCATTTTCCGATAGGCCATTTCCTTTCTCGTTCACTGCACTGTTTTGCTAGGGGTTTATAAAGACCAATAGAACAGTGTTCCTGCTTCAGCAGATTTGCTCCGTTTTCGGCTGTGGTGAGTTATACCTCTAGCGATTGTTTCGCTGCACGGTTTGCTAATGATTGCTGGCGTATGTTTTCTTGTCTGTGGGGCTTACCCTCTATGTCATTTGTGTGCATGCTCTTCTGCAACTTCTGTGTCGTCTGCTGCCTCCAATTTCACCTCGTTTAGGACGAGCTACCAGCATTGCTAATTTAATGACTCCTCTCGCTCTCTCCTTCTCTCCGTTTACCTCCTCTCCTCTCCCCTCTAGGTGAACGTGTCCAGCACTACTCCTTAGCAGAAATGTCTGACAAGCCAGATCTCCAGGAGGTGACTACCTTCGACAAGACCAAGTTAAAGCATGCAAAGACGTGTGAAAAGAACCCGCTCCCCACGAAAGAAGGTAAGCAGCGTATTGCATAGCATTCGCATTCGTGTGCACAAATTTATGGTGACTAGCAAAAGTATGGTAACCCATTATTTTGTCGTTGACTTTGGAGACCAGTATTCCCGGGAGGTTGTTTTTTTAGGGGTTTCCTGAAGCCTTCCGCGAGTCCCTTGTGCGCTGTTGTTTTGGTGCAAGCTGTGTGTTTCCCCCTGGGAATACAGGCATACCTCGGGGTCAATTCAGTGTGCCATGCCAAACCCAGTGTAGTGCAGGTGGCACCCTTGTCAGCTTACAGTGACCTTGCAAACATGGCAGTGCAAAGTTGTGTAGCTACGCATTCCTTGTCCGACTAAGCTGTGTACCCAACCTTCATTTGCCCTTTCTATTCCTCCCTCACTAGCAATTGAGCAAGAGAAGTCAGAGAAGTCGGCAAGCTAGTGGCATCTTTGAGAGATCAGGACCGTGTGCATACTGTTACTCCCATCATTGTATATGTAGTCTCTCAATGTAGCGGACATCATGAAGTGTTGTATTTTTTGACCACGTGTTATCTCGATTCATGAATGCATCTCTGTAAGTGTCTGCTGTGATCAGCATAGGGTTTGGCCTAGTCATTGAGTGTTGCAGCACATGCATGCAGTACCCTAGCAGTGAAGCTAGGGTTTGATAGTTGACCGTAAGGAGCTCTCCAGTCCAACACGAGTCTGTGCAAACAGCACTGCGTTGTACGAGCTATAAATTTGTAGCTGGGGTGGGGACAAACTGATCTCAGCAGAATAGTTGCACAATTATCTCCTGCAATGCTCAGTTACATGCAAGCTTAGCCCTTCACACAAATTGGTCTCATTGTCCTTCCCACATCACTCGGTGGATCCACTAGTGCAACCGCATCTTGTGTGACCCCACACAACCTCCTGGCTTTCTTACTGAGTGCAGAGTGGAGCTTATAATTAGGGAGGCACTGCTTTGCCTCAAGTGAGGCACTGCTTTGCCTCAAGTGAGGAATTACATTGCCTCAAGTGAGGCATTGCATTGGATGACACGGATAACCTCGCAGGCCCAGAATGCCTTCCTAATTAAGGCATTTGGTGCATTAACATGATCTGCTGCTCATTTGTGAGGAATCTCTGGAATGGCAAGGATCAAAGGTCAGCAGCTGGAACGATGTACCGTATTTCCTAGCCTCTAATTACCAACTACTTAAAAAATTTTCCGGTACGTAATAGCTTAGCTGTTGTTTTGCAATTTTGGGGGCCATCTGATCAGCATTGATACGTTTCAGGAGCGTAGCAGTTGACTCGCAGGTTACTCATTGTGAGTTTGAGTAGCTGTATTTAACCTGCATGCGTACAAGTAGGCTAGTTTTTTGACAATACAACAGTCTATAATGATTTCTCGTACTTGTACTTGACGCCGTCTGTCTCCTGCCTGGTCCCATCCCTTAGGCCCTGTTTGATTAAAATGTGAACGAGTGTTAGCAGCTTTGAGACGTGTCTGCACTGCAGTTCATTGTACCTTGTGGCTTGTAGCAATCTTGGTCTGGTGTGTAATTTATAATTGCCTCTGATGACCAGCCACGCCCCCTTACATGTCTAAAGTTACTGCTTGTGCTGAATATGTGCGCTTCTCTCATGCACACACGCAGTGCCCACCATCCCTAGTCCGTAACATGGCTACTGAGAGGACTGCGCTGCTTGGAGACCGGCACAGACCCCCAACCAGCCCGGAGGAGTCCATTCACCTCAGACCGAACCACACTACCATCAACTGTGACAGCAAGCCGGAGATCTCACACAATGAGACGTCTGTGCTGTCCCAAGGGACAGACTATGCCATGCTGACAGGAGCATCGAATACCGTGGACATTCACGACTTGCTGGAAACCCTGGAGCGAGCCTCCTCTATTGTAAAGTCTCACATTCAACAACAGAATGGTGGGCACTCTAGTCGGAAAAGGTGAGTGGGCGATGGGTGGGTGAATGGTGGTGGTTTATGTGAGTACAGGGTTGAGGTTTGTAGTTTTTAACAATGTCACTGATGTATGCTGTTAGTTGCTATGCATGCCAGTTGTGTTTCGTACTCTCTTGAACTCCATTCCTCCTCCCCCCCCCCCCCCCCCCCCCCCCCCGTCCCCATCCTGCTCTCATCTCTCTCTCCCCGTCTGCCCCCCCCCCCCCCCCCCCCCCCCCCGTCCCCATCCTGCTCTCATCTCTCTCTCCCCGTCTGCCCCCCCCCCCCCCCCCCTCCAATTCCCCCTCCATTCCCTCCTCGTCTCTCCTCCTCCTCTTGCCCCCTCCCCCTCCATTCCCTCCTCGTCTCTCCTTCTCCTCTTGCCCCCTCTCCCCCTCCATTCCCTCCTCTCGTCTCTCCTCCTCCTCCTCTTGCCCCCTCTGTCTCTCCATTCCCTCCTCCTCTCGTCTCTCCTCTTCCTCTTGTCTGTCTCTCCCCCCTACCCTCCATTCCCTCCTCCTCTCCCTCCCCTCTACTCACCTCCCTCAGGCCAAAACCGCTGATCCCTCGCTGGATCACCAGCTACCTGATAGTCATCACATTCATTTGGCAGGTGGGGAAAACCCTGGCAATTATCATGAGTTTTCCCCATGGACTAAAAGATGGTCTGATATGTGTCATATGCCACATCACCCCATCCAGCTGTCCACAGTGACCAGTTGTAGTAGTTATGACAGTGACAATCTGGTATATTGTCTTAGGGCAAAGGTCACGTCACAGCATGTTCCAACAATATACTAGTTGTAGTATGACTCGCAGCGAGATCGAGAGCGTATTACGATGATGTCATCATGCGCTCTTGCTCACAGGTGACTCTGCTACAGGAAATTTACCCACTAATGCTGCATGTGCCTTTCTTAGTGAGAGTTCGGAGAGCTGGAATATGAATCATCCCTCCCCCTCCACTCCTTCCCTCTCCACTCCACCCCCCTCCGTCTGTCCCCACGCCCCGTCTTCCTTCTTCTGCCCTCCCTCTCCCTCCTCCCTTACTTCTCCTTCCCCCTTCTCTCCCTCCCTTCCTCCCTCCGTCTGTCCGTCCCTCCTCCCAGTCACTCAATGTTGGTTTTCTGGAGGTCATTGAAGTGGTCGATACAGACAACAAAACTAAAGATGAAGTGGAACTTGCAGTGAGTTACATGCAGTGTGTGTGTGTGTGTGTGTGTGTGTGTGTGGTGTGTGTGTGTGTGTGTGTGTGTGTGTGTGGTGTGTGTGTGTGTGTGCATGTGGTGTGTGGTTCCCTGCTCCAGCTTTTGTCACTTGCAGTAAGCACCTAAAGCCTGGGAACGAGGTTATGCATGTGGTGTGGTGCGCAACTGTGCATGTGTGTACATAGTCACGATGACATGCAGTTCTTATCACTGCTCTTCTCTGCTCCCCTCCTCCCCCACCTCCTCCCCCACACCCCCTCCCCCACCTCCCTCCCCTCATCCTTCCCCACCCCCCTCCCCCACACCCCCTCCCCCGCCTCCCTCCCCTCATCCTTCCCCACCTCCCCCACACCCCCTCCCCTACCTCCCTCCCCTCATCCTTCCTCACCTCCTCCCCCACACCCCCTCCCCCACCTCCCTCCCCTCATCCTTCCCCACCTCCTCCCCCACACCTCCTCCTCCCACCTCCCACACCCCCTTCTCCCACAAATACCCTCCCCCCCTCCCACACACCCCCCCTCTCCCCTCCCCCCCTCCCACACACCCAAGAGCAACATAGTGATGACAGTGTTCCAGGCGGCCCACATCATACTGGTCTTCTTCGTCACATGTGAGTCACACCAGCAATTCCCCCGTCATTGTGTAATTGAGGGATCATCTCTCCCGGTAGTGTGTGTCTTCTCTTGTTAGCTTCTCAGTGAAACCTCCCACAGCTGCACTGTTGCGGAGGAGTCATGGCTTCATTCCCAGGCCTTACGTACACCTAAATGTTAAAAAAAAATGGAGGTGTAGAAGGCCTGGGAACAAAGCTAGATGCTGAGGGCTATCCATCAGTGGGTGTACTGTACTCGCCGAGTGATGCTCCTGATGGATAACCTTCACTGCTGGATATAGCTACATGCATAGTTCTGAATCATTGACTACATATCTATGATAGTCACATGACTATGGCTGTTGTGGTTGTCACATGACTATGACCATTGATGGTAGTCAAATGACTATGACTATTAACGGTATAGTCACATGACTAATGTTATAGTCACATGACTGTGACTATTGATGGTAGTCAAATGACTATGACTATTAACGGTATAGTCACATGACTGTGACTACCATGAAGTATCAGCATGTTATTCATGGCCTGTAATTAGTTTACCTAATTCAGGCAACAGCCATTGGTCTTGTGACTGCAGCAGCTAGCGGGACGCAGTGAGGAAGTGAAGTACCTCCCTCCGAAACTCACACACTACATCCAGTTTACTGCGTACTTGAGAAGCAGCCCGTGCACTTGGTAACCAACGGTTACGGGGAGCACGGTTGCCACAGCAATAGAAGCAATGTGCTCACGCTTAATTATAAACTTTCAAGCCTATTTGTCATGTGAATCACTCAGTAATCCCAACACATCGCACACACAACTGTCAGAAGTGTATGCATATAATTACATGTACATGTGTATGTGTGTTTGGGAGATCAGGGAATAATTATACACCTCACACCAGGTGTAATTCTCTCCCCTCCCCACCCTATCCATTTTCCCTTCCCTCTCCCCTTTCCCAGTCAAACTGGCTAAGCAGGTCCTTCACAAGACGGCCTCAGGCTCCCTCCTTGCGCAGTCCTATCTCTCTACTGTGCTGCTGTTTGCTGGCCTGTACACACTGGAGTACAGGTTCAATGTGAGTAGCTGAGAACCATTGTGATGATGGCCTTGTTCCCAGGCCCCCACCCATCTTTCGTCATCACAACAATTGTGGAGTAACTTATCTACTGATGAGAGTACCAGTTTGACCTGGTGTATGTTCAGAACCAGCACAGATTTACATTTCAATCACTTACACACACACACACACGCACAGATTTACATTTCAATCACTTACACACACACACACACACACACACACACACACACACATACACACACACACACACACACACACACACACACACACACACACACAAACACACACACACACACACACACACACACACGTGCGCACACACACACACAGAGCGATGCATGGAAGTTTGTGGAGCCCGATAAATCCTCAAGCCTCCGTCCTATACTTCTCTTCCTCCGAATGGTCTACTTCTCAACGTCCACGGCAACACTGTGTGGGACCTCCCTCATTGAGCCTCTGCAGTGGTACACCGGACTCACCGTCTCACTGCAGGTAGTCATAATCCACCATTACTGTCATCTAGCTCTACTCAATGCCTTCCTCAATGTCTGTGGTCCCACCCCCACCATCCTCACTGACAGTGTCTGTGGTCCCACCCCCACCATCCTCACTGACACAGTGTCTGTGGTCCCACCCCCACCATCCTCACTGACAGTGTCTGTAGTCCCACCCCCACCATCCTCACTGACAGTGTCTGTGGTCCCACCCCCACCACCCTCACTGACAGTGTCTGTGGTCCCACCCCCACCATCCTCACTGACAGTGTCTGTGGTCCCACCCCCACCATCCTCACTGACACAGTCCCACCCCCACCATCCTCACTGACAATGCAGTGTCTGTGGTCCCACCCCCACCATCCCCATCCTCACTGACACAGTGTCTGTGGTCCCACCCCCATCATCCTCACTGATGCACTGTCTGTGGTCCCACCCCAACCATCCTCACTGACACAGATGCTGACCAGTTTCGTCTACTTTGCCTCCATCCTCTCCATGGTGATGATACCGAGAAAGAGGTCGCGATTTGACCCCCCACCAGGAGCTCTCAGAAGTAAGCCAGGGTTGGTGTAAGAAAACATGCTACTTGGGGTAGTTACATCACGTCATTCCCAGGCCACTCCCACCTCCAGTCTTTGATCGCTTGTACAGCTGGGAGATATCTGGTCATGTGCGGTAGCATCAGGTAGACACACGGAGGGCAGGACCCATACAATTAAAGATCTCAAATCTTGTAGCGTTTGTCCGACGACTGGAGGCGGCCAGAGCATTTGCGAGGCACCATTCGTTTTTTCACGATGCCAGGGAGGTCAACACAAAACATGGTCGGCCACCGCCCCTACCCTTACCTCACCAGACACACATGATCAGATCTCCCAGGCCTTCCCCCAGTTGCAACTAAACGCTGGCAGTGGGAATGACTGGGAACAAGGTTAATCACAATGCGTATCAGACGTGTTGCAGTAACCGAGCATATTACAGTCAGACCTGACTTCGCCAATGACAGTGGCACGATTGAATTCACATCATTGTCGACTGCAACATGTCAGTCCATACTCACAGTACCCAGTGCAAGACAAAGCCAGTCGTCTGACTCTGTATGAGTTGGTAACAAGTGGTCTGACCCAAAATCAAGTCATCGAAATGAAAACATAAATGTGGCTGCTAAAATCTACCTGTTACAATGTAGGCCATGCATTCAGGGTATTTATTAAGTCAACAATCGTGTGAGATCAGATCAGACCAGCAGCAGTGGAACTCTTTAGCTGCTATCACCACTGGCAACCCGTTTGTTGAAGTCCTCCCCATCCCCCCATGCAGGCTGTACAAGGAAGCTGAGACAATGTCTTTTCAGAGAGAAATACTGAACAGTCCAAGACACAGAGTAACAATACTTACTGTTGTGGGTGTATGTGTGTCACTTGTAAATCATTAATTTCACAAAATTAATGTGACCCTATTACGTACTCAATACAAAAATCACAACTGTTTTTTAAAAAAAATTAAGGGAATACATGTGTACTGTCATTGCTGGAAACAATTACAGTAGTAGTAAAATACAAAGTTAGTAAAATATGATTCTGCTTCCAAATTCTTTGGTTAGCTGACTTCGTTTCCTACCTGAGATCTTACCACGACCATCCGTATAATAACCTTGCTCTTCAAGGCTGAAGTGAAAGAAAACACAGTACCAACACAAGTGTACACTCCATTAATTGTCTCGAGTCTGGGGACCACACTGTGCAGTGGCTGCCATGGTTGTGTGGGAGCCTTAATTGGTAGGAGAGATACTTGTTAGTCCGCATTAGACTATGACAGGTAGCAATGCAGGACTCCCTGGAGGACCAGCCAGGTGGCTGAAGGGACATTTCCTGTCTAAAATTAAAATTTATCTATCTATCTATGCTTGGATGGGCAACGTGGTACATTAATTTGTTGGCACGTGGTTTACATTGGATATAATCATGGCAGTTCTTAGAAAAGTCGATCTGCTTTTGGATTATGTCACTAGGTACCAAATATGACCTACAATTTAATGTTTGGAGCTTCCCTTGCCACCAAATTTTCAAGCGACAAAATCTTTGCAAAAGCGGCTTGCACAGCTGTCCCATTCTCACTCCACTGTAATATGGCCTTCTGCTGACCAGTGAACTTGATGTACGAGTCACTTTTGACAAGACTCCAGGAGCAGTGCTAGTCGAAGGCTGTCCGTCACCGCGAAGTGAGAAGCCATAGTGTGAAAGGACGCTAATTATGCGCCTTTTGGCGCTATGGGCCCTAAAGGGTTAATTAAACTATAAATGAACACACATGCATAATATATATGCATGGCACAGACTACAGAGCCATGCCCAATAGACTATGGTATGAAGTGTAGACGTGTACAATCTCTTTTTATGGGACAAAATTTCACAATCTTAGATCTGCCATGAAAACCCTAAATTATTTCGCAACTTCACTGCTCAAACACGCCACACCCATTATCGAGTTTATGGGCGTGATGTGTTTAAGTTCTATCTCACGTGCACGCACTGATTCGTATGTTCGTTGGCTAGCTAGCCTGAGCAAAGGGATGCCCACTTTCAAGGTTGAAGCAATGGTCCCGGGTATATCGTGATACCTGATCAGTATCGTGACACCAATTATGTACTGTTTCAGGTATCAACTGTAGGTTATTACACTCCTGGTAGGGGAAAAATTGTGCCGCGTGAATAAATAAATAAATAACCTAATCAAACCTCACAGCACGCAGGAAAGGTCTACAGAGATTCTGACTACACCGTCGTGATCGCTATCATGCAGTTAGACAAATGCATAATACTTGTGCTGAAACTCACCTTGGTGGTGGAGATACAAGCGCTTTTGTTGTGCCGTCGGCCGCCATTGCTCGATCGCTCTCTTCGACGTTGGTTGCCAGTACGGTCTTACGAAGGCCCCACAAAGATTCTGACCACACAGCCGTAATCGCTGTCGTTCACTGACGCTTACAAGCCAAAACTGACCGTGCTGGCAAAGTTGTAAGTGCTGTAATAACTTCGTGTCTTCCCTTTGGCCGCCATTGCTAGCGATCGACTGAGCGTGGCTGCCATGTGGCATATGCGTTAATTGGAACTAACTGCGCTACTTAGCTTGCGCTACGGTGAGTCGCAGCCGGCGTTGCAACGGCTATGCTACCAGGAGTGCGGTTGCCCCTCGAACAAAGACGTGGATTATTTAGCAGGCATCATAATGACAAAAAACTGCAACTCATAGTAACAAAAAGCTGTTGTACTGTAATGTTGAACTCTCAGATGTATTGGTCTCCAATACATCTACACTATTGAGATATACAGAGAATGGGTATTGTGGTATACAATCAGCTAAGATCATGTGAGCCCAAACAGTTACTTACGTCAGTGCTTTCAAGCTGCGGTTCACCCTCAGAGCTTCCCCCAAAGACTCGGCTCCATCATCTCCAATCTTGTTATGTCCAAGACTGTTGAAGAGAGTACTCCGAGTTAGTACAAGTAGTGAAAATGAAAAGTATCAGTAATGGGGTAACTTAGGTGTCGTCATCCATTTCACTATTCTGTCCGACAGCTGTGCACTGTAATCATGGCATCTCATTGTGTGGGCTAACATACTGATCGGTTAATACAGTCATCACTTATCCACCTGAATTGCTCAGGGATCAATTCAACGGTCCATATAGAGTTATACTGATATGATGTCCAGAGACATGAGTGGGTTACAAAGGGGTGTGGTCAGATTTGATCAGACCCCTTTGCTGCACATGCATGCAGACAAAATGCTATGAGAGGAGGGAAGCCAATCCATATGGTGGACCTAACTGCGCACCCTAACATACAAAGCCCGTTACTCGACGCCGTTTTGGCTATGCCCACCCAGGTTAGTAATCTGCTTGGGCAAGGACCCATACCAATTGGGATGCAAAGGTCGATACCTATGACAGGGAGGTTGGAAATAGGAGGAAACGCTGCTACCCCCATACCCACTTGGCCACGCCCAGTCTCCACCCACCTTGGTACACACTTCAAGCAACCAGTGGACTATGCACACACCAAGTTTCGTTATCCTAATGTTAATGAGGCCGAGTAACAAGCATCGATAATACACCTGCCCAGCAAGGTGCCAATCAAAAGTCTCTAAGTGTAGGACCTCGCTGCACACCCTAATGTATGAAGCCTGCTGCTCGATGCCTTTTGGGCTACGCCCACCCAGGTTGGTAATCTGCTTGGGCATGCACCCGTGTCCAGGCTCACCAAAATTTGGATGCAAGGGGTGATTCCTATGATGTACGGGGAGGCTGGAATTATGGGGATATGGTATAAATAGCCTACGTCTAGCACATAATTATCACCTAATCCCAATGCAGCTTTTAGTTGAAGGCCTAGCCAGTATCACCACTCATTATCAGAAAATTAAAGCAGCACGTTTCTTGTAAGATCAAAGGTCAAAGTTTAGGAATGTGCCGTCTCCTTTGTCAGATGAAGCCATACAAGATACCATGTCAAAGCCCATTCTTCATGCTTCAAGATGGTGCAACTGGTATTACAAAACAAGTATGAGAAAGTTATGAGGATTTTAATTGCCACGGCAGCAGAAATCAGGATAATAACTCGTGTTGCCAATAAATTATGTCTACACTATATATTGTGAAACACAGCATGGGTATGACCGTGATATGCAAACTTTATTAGGTATTGCTCAGCTGTACGTTGAGGTAGCCTCGTTCCCAGGCACTCGGTACAGAGCGCCTGGGAACGAGGCTAACATTGAGGGTAAAACTACTGACCTGGTTGGACACCAGCAGATAGTGTACAAGAATTTATTCAGCTAAGATCACGCAAGCCCAAACAGTTACTTACTTCAGTGTTTTCAAGCTGTCGTTCACCCTCAGAGCTTCAGCCAGAGATTCGGCTCCACCATCTCCAATCCAGTTCCATCTAAGACTGTTGAAGAGAGTACTCCAGAGTTAGTGCAGGTAGTGAAACTGAATGGGATAGTGCATATAACTAGGTGTTGTCATCCCTCATCCCATTTCAGTATTCTGTCTCAGTGTACATGCTGTCTAACAGCTGTGTGACAGTGCAATCATGGCATCCCATTGTGTGGGCCAACGTACTGATCGGTTTTATATAGCTATCACTTATAAACCTGAAATGCCCATGGATCAATTCCCATCCGTATAGAGGTTACAAAGGGGTGTGGTCAGATATGATCACACCCCTTCGTTGCAAAGTAATGCACACACATGCATTGTGCATTGTGAAACACAAAATACTATGAGAGGAGGGAGCCAGTCCTTACAGTACAGTCCCACTAATGGGTGTGGTCAGATATTTGGAAGTCATGTACAGCACATTCCATGGCAAAGCAGTATGGATAGTGTACTATGAGACCTGCTAGTGTCTCACACCTGCAAAGCCAAGTGAGGTTGTTATTAACAGACAATGCACTAGCTGCAAACTGATAACATTAATTTGTAAAGAGGACTTCCTGTATACATACAGTACACAGGAATCTCAATTATTACCACCACTTGCAGCGATGAACACATTTCTCTCAAGCCATTCCCACCTTCACTGGCAGTATGGAAAACAGCAGGAGGGTCTGGAAGATTACATCATGTGATACTGCTGCATAAGCAATACAAGTAGCTGAGCTCGCTTCGCTCGCTCAGCTACTTCCCCCTCGTTCGCCTACCGTATGTAATCCAGCGCCGGACAGCTCTCTGTGCAGACTGCAGAGCTGCTCCCTGATTGCGTCCGCTTCAGCTGCTGCTCCCGGGCCTGATTGCGGCATCCACTTCAACTGCTGTTCTCCCTTTGCCTCCGCTGCTGCTCCCCGATTGTGTCTGCTGCTCACCGCTTGCGTCCGCTTCAACTGCTGCTCCCCGATTACGTCCGGACACAAAGTTCTCGAACATTCTTCGCGGAGTTCGAGGTTAAGTTAAAGTATGAAGGTCGCGCGTCACTATAGTCTAGTCCCGCCCCACGAACATCCCACTTACGTTACACACACACACACACACACACACACACACACACAGACAGACAAACACACGTTAAAATCTTAATATATTGATACTCCAAGAATCTAAGCCTATATCCAACTACAAGGGAGCTACAGAAACAGACAAACTCCAGACAAGAGGCAGGGCCTAATATGTATCCTTGGTTCCATACTTTTGTTTGCAGTATGGAAAACCAAGGGGGAAGGCAAAGTCTATGTGAGGGACTTACTGCTTGAATGACAGACATTTCACGACATCTGTGCCATATATGGTATCAATGTTCTGTGCCTTCCCCTTTGGTTTTCCATTCAGGACAACCACAAATTAGATTCCTTGCAAATTAGGGCGTAGCTAGCAATGAGGCAAGGGAGGCAGTTGCCTCCTCGCTTTTCTAGATAATGACGCGCGTGTCCGTAGTCTCGCACACTCCGCGTACGATGTGCGTTCGATCTGCATGATGACAGAGACAGGAGCTAGGCTGACCATGAGCCGGCGTATACTCTTAACGCTGATAGTGCTGCAAGTCTGGGACAGTCAGGGCACCGCCATATTGCTGTAGCATTTCGAGAGCAACTGTTTGCGTGTACTGCGTATTAACTTATGAATAATTAATTAGCTCGAAAAATTTTCGCCGCGCGCAGAACTCCATGCCTCCTCAGTCTCCAAATCCTAGCTACGCCCCTGGCAAAGCTCAATGTGTTTGTAACATACTTCAATTCTTCCAGTGTAGTGTTCTCCTGCAGTCCCTTGCCCAGGGCTATGGCTCCAGTGGAAGTCACACTACAGTTGTTGAGGCTGCAGTGGTAAATGTTTATACAGAGTAGTATGACAAACCACAAATAAGATTCCATGCATTTTCTGTTGCTATTGGAATGAAAACCTCTACACAACCAAAAACAATAACAATCCCTGACCTGAAAGAGTTATAGGATCTATTCAACCATCAGTATCAGTCACTTGTAGCAGCCTTGGGCTACATGTATCAGAATCTTACTGATCTGAGTCCGCTCCATCAGTGCTATATACCTGTGTATACTAGTGGGTACAAGACATCCATATTACCTTAGTAACAGGAAATGGGATATGGAGTGATGTCTGATAGATCCCTTGTGACATACCAACAGATGTGTGAAAAACCAGCACATAACCACTACAAGACGTATATGTACCAATAACTGTTTCAAGCATCGACTGTAAGTTAGACAAAGTCGATGTGCACTATTTTTCAGGTATCAAAATTGCAACTCAGAGTAACAAGAGAAGTGCTGATGTCTCCACTCAATATCTGCTGTACTGTTGAACTCCCAGATGTATTGGCCTAACTCAATAAATTATGTCTACACTATTGTGATACACAGCATGGGTATCATGATATGCAAACTTTATTAGGTATTGCTCAGCCATACGTTGAGGGTGAAACTACTGACCTGGTTGGACACCAGCAGATAGTGTACAAGAATTTATTCAGCTAAGATCATGTGAGCCCAAACAGTTACTTACTGCAGTGTTTTCAAGCTGTGGTTCACCCTGAGAGCTTCACCCAGAGATTCGGCTCTACCATCTCCAAACCTGTTCTCTCCAAGACTGTTGAAGAGAGTACTCCAGAGTTAGTGCAAGTAGTGAAACTGAATGGGATAGTGCATATAACTAGGTTCGTCATCCCTCGTCCCATTTCAGTATTCTGTATCAGTGTACATGCTGTCTGGCCACTGTGTGACAGTGCAATCATGGCATCCCGTTGTGTGGGCCAACGTACTGATCGGTTTATATAGCTATCACTTATAAACCTGAAATGCCCATGGATCAATTCCCATCCGTATAGAGGTTACAAAGGGGTGTGGTCAGATATGATCACACCCCTTCGTTGTAAAGTAATGCACACACATGCATTGTGCATTGTGAAACACAAAATGCTATGAGAGGAGGGAGCCAGTCCTTACAGTACAGTCCCACTAATGGGTGTGGTCAGATATTTGGAAGCCATGTACAGCACATTCCATGGCAAAGCAGTATGGATAGTGTACTATGAGACCTGCTAGTGTCTCACACGTGCAAAGCCAAGTGAGGTTGTTATTAACAGACAATGCACTAGCTGCAAACTGATAACATTAATTTGTAAAGAGGACTTCCTGTATACATACAGTACACAGGAATCTCAATTATTCGCACCACTTGCAGCGATGAACACATTTCTCTCAAGCCATTCCCACCTTCACTGGCAGTATGGAAAACAGCAGGAGGGTCTGGAAGATTACATCATGTGATACTGCTGCATAAGCAATATACTCCAAGAAGCTAAGCCTATATCCAACTACAGGGGAGCTACAGAAACAGACAAACTCCAGACAAGAGGCAGGGCCTAATACGTATCCTTGATTCCACACTTTTGTTTTGCAGTATGGAAAACCAAGGGGGAAGGCAAAGTCTATGTGAGGGACTTACTGCTTGAATGACAGACATTTCACGACATCTGCGCCATATATGGTATCAATGTTCTGTGCCTTCCCCTTTGGTTTTCCATTCAGGACAACCACAAATTAGATTCCGTGTAAAGCTCAATGTGTTTGTAACATACTTCAATTCTTCCAGTGTAGTGTTCTCCTGCAGTCCCTTGCCCAGGGCTATGGCTCCAGTGGAAGTCACACCACAGTGGTTGAGGCTGCAGTGGTAAATGTTTATACAGAGTGTAGTATGACAAACCACAAATAAGATTCCATGCATTTTCTGATGCTATTGGAATGAAAACCTCTACACAGCCAAAAACAGTAACAATCCCCGACCTGAAAGAGTTATAGGATCTATTCAACCATCAGTATCAGTCACTTGTAGCAGCCTTGGGCGACATGTATCAGAATCTTACTGATCTGAGTCCGCTCCATCAGTGCTATACACCTGTGTATACTAGTGGGTACAAGACATCCAGATTACCTTAGTAACAGGAAATGGGATATGGAGTGATGTCTGATAGATCCCTTGTGACATACCAACAGATGTGTGAAAAACCAGCACATAACCACTATAAGACGTATATGTACCAATAACTGTTTCAAGCATCGACTGAAAGATGTGCACTATTTTTCAGGTATCAAAATTGCAACTCAGAGTAACAAGAGAAGTGCTGATGTCTCCACTCAATATCTGCTGTACTGTTGAACTCCCAGATGTATTGGCCTAACCATGGGGCCACAGTTCCAAATTGCCAGACGCAATGCCACTTTAGTTGGTTGGTTGTTTCTCCCCTCAGGCAATAAAAGTACTCGGAGTGGCAATTTGGTACTTGCAGGGATTCTAGCCTTTTATGCCTTCAAAACCGCCTCCCTATCCCCCCCTAGGCCCTCTCGCTACCTCAATTTCAGCTCTGCGCACGGGCGCTGCACCACAGGCGTCCTCTTGGTGGACGTGGGCGCCTGCAGCCCACTCGCTGCCTGTACCTTCATACAAGTGATTCGACCCAGCCAAGTGTTATCTGACGTGATATACGCTCAGTGATGAGAGATCTGCCCCACAACTGCAGAGCTTCTTGGTAGGAGGACGCACTTCTTCCACGGCCTCGGATCATCAACGCGCTCATCAACCTTCATTGCACGTGTCCATTACTCGTACACCTCCGTATATCTTATTTCTTGGACCGTATACCTCTGTATACTACGCACACGTCATTATGACGTCATGGTTGGTTGTTGGTTTGCAGGTCAAGCCAAATGGGGGATTGCGTCGGCAAAAACGTGAACGGTGGCCCCGTGGCCTAACTCAATAAATTATGTCTACACTATTGTGATACACAGCATGGGTATCGTGATATGCAAACTTTATTAGGTATTGCCCAGCCATACGTTGAGGGTAAAACTACTGACCTGGTTTGACCCCAGCAGATAGTGTACAAGAATTTATTCAGCGAAGATCACGTGAGCCCAAAAAGTTACTTACTTCAGTGTTTTCAAGCTGAGGTTCACACTCAGAGCTTCACCCAGAGATTTGGCTCCACCATCTCCAATCTGCCAATTCTTTTCAAGACTGTTGAAGAGAGTACTCCAGAGTTAGTGCAAGTAGTGAAACTGAATATCAGTAATGGGATAGTGTCGGTGTCATCATCCCTCGTCCCATTTCAGTATTCTGTCTCAGTGTACATGCTGTCTGGCAGCTGTGTGACAGTGCAATCGTGGTATCCCATTGTGTGAGCTAGCGTACTGATCGGTTTTATATATATAGCTATCACTTATAAACCTGAAATGCCCAGGGATCAATTCACATCCGTATAGAGGTTACAAAGCGGTGTGGTCAGATTTGATCACACCCCTTCGTTGCAAAGTAATGCACACGCATGCATTGTACATGTGCATTGTGAAACGCTATGAGAGGGAAGCCAGTCTACAGTCCCACTAATGGGTGTGGTCAGATGTTTGGAAGCGCATTCCAGGGCAAAGCAGTATGGATAGTGTACTATGTGACCTGCTAGTGTCTCACACCAGACAATAGTCAACTGAGGTTGTTAACAGACAATTCACCAGCTGCAAAACAGATAATTAATGTTTGTAAAGAGGACTTCCTGTATACAGTACAAAGGAATCTCAACTACCGCAACCGTGAACACATTATCTCAAGCCATTCCCACCTTCACTGGCAGTATGGAAAACAGCAGGAGGGTCTGGAAGATAACATCATGTGATACTGCTGCATAAGCAATATACTCCAAGAAGCCTATATCCAACTACAGGGGAGCTACAGAAACAGACAAACTCCAGACAAGAGGCAGGGCCTTATACGTATCCTTGATTCCACACTTTTGTTTGCAGTATGGAAAACCAAGGGGGAAGGCAAAGTCTATGTGAGGGACTTACTGCTTGAATGACAGACATTTCACGACATCTGTGCCATATATGGTATCATGTGAAGTAATGTTCCGTGCCTTCCCCTTTGGTTTTCCATTCAGGACAACCACAAATTAGATTCCGTGCAAAGCTCAATGTGTTTGTAACATACTGCAATTCTTCCAGTGTAGTGTTCTCCTGCAGTCCCTTGCCCAGGGCTATGGCTCCAGTGGAAGTCACCTCACAGTTGTTGAGGCTGCAGTGGTAAATGTTTATACAGAGTAGTATGACAAACCACAAATAAGATTCCATGCATTTTCTGTTGCTATTGGAATGAAAACCTCTACACAGCCAAAAACAATTATTATAACAATCCCCGACCTGAAAGAGTTATAGGATCTATTCAACCATCAGTATCAGTCACTTGTAGCAGCCTTGGGTTACATGTATCAGAATCTTACTGATCTGAGTCCGCTCCATCAGTGCTATATACCTGTGTATACTAGTGGGTACAAGACATCCATATTACCTTAGTAACAGGAAATGGGATATGGAGTGATGTCTCATAGATCCCTGGTGACATACCAACAGATGTGTGAAAAACCACCATAGGAAGTATATGTACCAAGAACTGTTTCAAGCATCGACTGTAAGTTAGACAAAGATGTGCACTATTTTTCAGGTATCAAAACTGCGACTCAGAGTAACAAGAGAAGTGCTGATGTCTCCACTCAATATCTGCTGTACTGTTGAACTCCCAGATGTATTGGCCTAACTCAATAAATTATGTCTACACTATTGTGATACACAGCATGGGTATCGTGATATGCAAACTTTATTAGGTATTGCCCAGCCATACGTTGAGGGTAAAACTACTGACTTGGTTGGACACCAGCAGATAGTGTATAAGAATTTACTCAGCTAAGATCATGTGAGCCCAAACAGTTACTTACTTCAGTGTTTTCAAGCTGTGGTTCACCCTCAGAGCTTCACCCACAGATTTGGCTCCACCATCTCCAATCCTGTTCCTCAAAAGACTGTTGAAGAGAGTACTCCAGAGTTAGTGCAAGTAGTGAAACTGCATGGGATAGTGCATATAACTAGGTGTCGTCATCCCTCATCCCATTTCAGTATTCTGTCTCAGTGTACATGCTGTCTGGCAGCTGTGTGACAGTGCAATCATGGCATCCCGTTGTGTGGGCCAACGTACTGATCAGTTTTATATAGCTATCACTTATAAACCTGAAATGCCCATGGATCAATTCACATCCGTATAGAAGTTACAAAGGGGTGTGGTCAGATATGATCACACCCCTTCGTTTCAAAGTAATGCATACACATGCATTGTGCATTGTGAAACACAAAATGCTATGAGAGGAGGGAGCCAGTCCTTACAGTACAGTCCCACTAATGGGTGTGGTCAGATATTTGGAAGCCATGTACAGAACATTCCATGGCAAAGCAGTATGGATAGTGTACTATGAGACCAGCTAGTGTCTCACACATGCAAAGCCAAGTGAGGTTGTTATTAACAGACAATGCACTTGCTGCAAACTGATAACATTAATTTGTAAAGAGGACTTCCCGTATACATACAGTACACAGGAATCTCAATTATTAGCACCACTTGCAGCGATGAACACATTTCTCTCAAGCCATTCCCACCTTCACTGGCAGTATGGAAAACAGCAGGAGGGTCTGGAAGATTACATCATGTGACACTGCTGCATAAGCAATATTTACTCCAAGAAGCTAAGCCTATATCCAACTACAGGGGAGCTACAGAAACAAACTCCAGACAAGAGGCAGGGCCTAATACGTATCCTTGATTCCACACTTTTGTTTGCAGTATGGAAAACCAAGGGGGAAGGCAAAGTCTATGTGAGGGACTTACTGCTTGAATGATAGACATTTCATGACGTCTGTGCCATATATCGTATCATGTGAAGTAATGTTCCGTGCCTTCCCCTTTGGTTTTCCATTCAGGACAACCACAAATTAGATTCCGTGCAAAGCTCAATGTGTTTGTAACATACTACAATATTTCCAGTGTAGTGTTCTCCTGCAGTCCCTTGCCCAGGGCTATGGCGCCAGTGGAAGTCACCTCACAGTTGTTGAGGCTGCAGTGGTAAATGTTTATACAGAGTAGTATGACAAACCACAAATAAGATTCCATGCATTTTCTGTTGCTATTGGAATGAAAACCTCTACACAGCCAAAAACAATAACGATCCCTGACCTGAAAGAGTTATAGGATCTATTCAACCATCAGTATCAGTCACATGTAGCAGCCTTGGGCTACATGTATGAGAATCTTACTGATCTGAGTCCGCTCCATCAGTGCTATATACCTGTGTATACTAGTGGGTACAAGACATCCATATTACCATAGTAACAGGAAATGGGATATGGAGTGATGTCTGATAGATCCCTTGTGACACACCAACAGATGTGTGAAAAACCAGCACATAACCACTATAAGATGTATATGTACCAATAACTGTTTCAAGCATCGACTGTAAGTTAGACAAAGATGTGCACTATTTTTCAGGTATCAAAATTGCAACTCAGAGTAACAAGAGAAGTGCTGATGTCTCCACTCAATATCTGCTGTACTGTTGAACTCCCAGATGTATTGGCCTAATTCAACAAATTATGTCTACACTATAATTGTGATACACAGCATGGGTATCCTGATATGCAAACTTTATTAGGTATTGCCCAGCCATATGTTGAGGGTAAAACTACTGACCTGGTTGGACCCCAGCAGATAGTGTACAAGAATTTATCCAGCTAAGATCGCGCAAGCCCAAACAGTTACTTACTGCAGTGTTTTCAAGCTGTGGTTCACCCTCAGAGCTTCACCCAGAGACCCAGTTCCACCGTCTCCAATCCTGTTCCATCCAAGACTGTTGAAGAGAGTACTCCAGAGTTAGTGCAAGTAGTGAAACTGAATGGGATAGTGCATATAACTAGGTGTCGTCATCCCTCATCCCATTTCAGTATTCTGTCTCAGTGTACATGCTGTCTGGCAGCTGTGTGACAGTGCAATCATGGCATCCCGTTGTGTGGGCCAACGTACTGATCAGTTTTATATAGCTATCACTTATAAACCTGAAATGCCCATGGATCAATTCACATCCGTATAGAGGTTACAAAGGGGTGTGGTCAGATATGATCACACCCCTTCGTTGTAAAGTAATGCACACACATGCATTGTGCATTGTGACACACAAAATGCTATGACAGGAGGGAGCCAGTCCTTACAGTACAGTCCCACTAATTGGTGTGGTCAGATATTTGGAAGCCATGTACAGCACATTCCATGGCAAAGCAGTATTGATAGTGTACTATGAGACCTGCTAGTGTCTCACACGTGCAAAGCCAAGTGAGGTTGTTATTAATAGACAATGCACTAGCTGCAAATTATTACCCGGTGCGCATGCGCGCACCAGGGATAGAGTGATTGGTTTGTCCGTCTGTCCGTCTGTCCATGGATTCCAAGCAGTGAGTAGTGAAGGCCTGCTTAGTTCAGAATAGAATTGTCAGAATTCAGAAAATACCAGCGTCTACATAACTCACAGACCAGAGATCAACTCGAGAGGCTGAGAAAATTTGCGTGAAAGTCGACAATTTGCCCTGTTCTAATTTACAACTTGACCACACCCAGTTTATAATCTTACTCTACTCTGCATGCATGCTGTATAATCGGTAGGCACTATAGCTATCTCATCGTGCATGCTGTGTATTAAAATTCGGCAGTACGCCATAATAAAAAGTAGTGCACGGGGTACAAGCTCTGCTGAGCACCTCTAGTTTTGGTATTGCTTTAAGCAGCAGATGTAATTGCTGACAGTGTATACACTTCCAGCAAACTCAGCATAAGCAGACTTGTCCTCCCTCTGCATGCCACACCCAGTAGTTACCCAGGAAATATGGAACTTGGATTTACTGACAGATCATCATATCTGCATGGAACGTACTTTATATGAAGATGTCCTTCCACTCCTGCACCCACTGCTGGTGTACCACTGCACCTGGACAACTCCTTGCACAGCAGACTGATACTGTAGCCATTAAGACGGCAATTGCAGAGGAGCACATTGAATTCCCCACTGGTGGTCTGACACACACTATTTAGGAAGTAACCGATGGACAGAAAGTCCAAGGGACTAACAGATTCCTTGGAGAGATTCAATTCCCCATTCAGCTGTGCAGCAACGAACTTGCATAGTGATGGATCTCGTGCTTCATATAGACAGCGTAGGAGCGATAACAGGAGAAGTGTACTTTTCCTCTGTACAATCCTGGTCACAACGTCTTCCATTCCTTCACTCTGGAGTTTGGTGAATGCTGCATAGAACTGGAACACGGCTGAAAAACGAGGCTTTTCAAAGAGTTCGTTGAATATCTTCACTTGTTCTGCTGGTGGATACTTGGATATGTGAAATGCTGCTAGCAGCTCCTGAACTGAGAGATGGAGGAAGTTGTATGATTTGCACTCCCCGGCAATTGCAAAGCTTTCAACACCTTGAATAAGACAGAGAGTGCTTAGATCAGTTGGGAGATGGTAACTACTTATGTCTGCAGTTGAGAAAGTTACTTTGTTTTCCCGCACACCACGGTACGCTAGTAGGCAGATATGTTTTAACTGCATTTTGAGGTCCTTAGGAAGGTTGTTCAATGATGAAAGGTTTGGAATCTTTCCTTTTTCCCCTGCCTGCTTTGTCAAGTGGCGTCTGATACAGCAGAGAATGACTGAGACAAAAACTCCATGAAGGGTGCTGGGGAGGGTGTAGTTTGAAGCAAGGAAAACATGGGTTATAATCGCTGCATTCATGGGCAGGTAGCAGCAAGCTTCAATGACTGGTCTCTCCTTCAGAAGGGCTTTAAGCTTCTTCTCTATGTGAGGATCATCAATTGCTTCTGCGAAGTAGCCTTCTACCTCGGATGGCATGAATCCAACAATTTCAATTCTGAAAGTGGCATGAAGTTGTAGTTCAGCTGTTGCTATGGGTCGAGAGGTAATGATCAGTGCACTGAACTGCATGTTGAGACTTGAAGGGTCACAAATGAGCCTTTTGATAATAGAGTTCCCATCAAACCCTGGTGGAAATTCATCCCAACCATCAAGCACAATCAATACCTGGTGACCACCACAATACTGAATTGCATGCACCACCTCACTTTTCATTTTCAAATCATCCGGAAACAAGTCCTCAAGAGACTGAGCAGACTGAATAATTGGATCTCGTAGCTGGACAAAGAGCACAATTTCAAATTCTTCAAACAGTTCTCCCCTTTCCCACATCTGACACATATGCCAGGCCATTGTGCTCTTACCAGCACCAGGGGCTCCTTCGATCAGGAAGATTTTACGACCTCGACTATAATGACCGCTTGGATGTAAACTGGCTGATATTTGTTCAAGTCGTATTTTATCTTTACCATAAATTGCACCACTGACGTCTCCCCTCAGCAAAAGCTTCACCACCTCTTCATTGGGACCATACCGCAGTTCCTTTTGGGTGACCATGGCAAGGTTGAAGACCTTTCGGGTGGGTGGAGGGGGCCACTGGAGACTGAGGAATGACCGATTTACAGAGCGATACTTGTCTCTAAGGAGGTTGGCATAGTAACAGCGAATTTTTCTGTTTGTTTCTTCTGGATGTTCTGATATGCATTGTTCATCCCAGTGGCTGCTACTCACGCCATGGTATTGGCTGTTTCTTGTGCCAGGGTGTTGGCTGCTACTCATGCCAGGATGTTGGCTGCTGTTGTGAACCCCTGCAAGTAAGTATTACAAAACACTACCTGTGAGTCCAGGTTTCTTCTACCAGTCTTCTACATTTACATAGCTAATGCCTGTTGGTCTAGCATGCAGCTGAACACTGGCTCCCTCCCCCCCCCCCACAGATTTTGTCTTTCAGCTTTGGAGAAAATTGGAAGGCAAGAGGATTTCACACACGATGTGGTGCCACTACCTCTACCAGTTGAAAGTAGCAGTACACACACCAGGTAACTCACGTGAGTCTATATTTCCTGCTAAAATTAGTTACTACCTTTCGTGTATGGTAAGTGTAACGTTTAGGAAGTGTGGTAGGTAGACACTGTTTGCAGCACCAAAGAAACTTCTAGCGATCATCACACATCGTTGTTGCAAATGTGCATCAAAAGAAACTAAATCACATGCATGTATGGGTCGAGAGGTAATGATCAGTGCACTGAACTGCATGTTGAGATGTGAAGGGCCACAAATGAGCCTTTTGATGATAGAGTTCCCATCAAGTCCTGGTGGAAATTCATCCCAACCATCAAGCACAATCAATACCTGGTGCAAATGTGCCTCAAAAGAAAAGAAAATAAATCACATGCATGTACCATACAAGACCCTAAGAGTGGGCGTGGTTCCTGTGCTTATACCTATTGTAGTCAACAGCCATGCAGCTGCCATATAACAATACCGTATTTATGCTAATAAAACTGTACAAAAAAAAAATAGATTCAAAATTCACTACCGTAGGATTACATTCATAGAAATTCCAGGAAATGAATTTCTACCGGTAGATTGGATGTACTGTTGGGGGGTCTGGGAACATGCATGTCCCCCAGATAGGTTGAGATTACTCCATGTGTGACCTTTACGGATATGTTCTGCATGGCTCCTACATACCGTATAGCACAATTTCGCGGGCCTAAATTTTCGCAATTTCGCGAATTACAGGTCATTGCGAAATTATTTCAACAAAAATTTTGACGCGTGCTGTGCACCTACGTACGTGGGCAGTATTCCAACGTACGCACGCGACGGCTAGCTCGATGGCTCTGTTTGTGCACTTCAACAGTGAGGGTGGACAGTAGTCGAAGTGTGAGCTTCCAGGTTTACATGGAGAGTTCTCCCAATATCTGCCAATACTGAAGCTGCCAGTTCGATCAGGCGGAGGTCAGGGGAACGCCCAGTATCTGAAAACGAATGCTGAGAACGTCGAAGTGGGGAAGAGAGTCGCAGAATACAACGCACCGATGAAGTGACAGTCGCGCACGGGAGTCTTGAAGTGCAGTACACCACGCCCATTGTGTGGGTGTGGCGTTTTGACAGTGAATTCGCGAATTGCTTTCAACGAAATGTTCTCGAAAGAGTAATTCGAAAAAATTTAGACTCGCGAAATTTTAAGTGCCATATGGTATGCAAGGTTCAGTAGGTCTTCTGCTGAGGCAGGGTCGGGTACATAACTATAGCTATGATAAACCCAACAGAATAGTGTCTGGATGCAGTTCTAAACCTATACTTATTGCAAACCTAGAAACATTTCTTCCAACTTTCTGGCCGCATCAGCTCCTCCAATAATTTCAGCATCACTTCTCAGTGCTTGACAGAGGGCCTCGAGGGTAGGTGAAGGGTGTTCCCTACTGAGCCACCTGTTAAGCAAGTCCCTCATGAAGGCTGAGGGAATGGTGTTGTCAAGTGTACCACGAATGTTAGCAACTTGTGAGGTCATTTCCAGCTGATCAGCAAGTGGAACCCAATAGGCAGAAACATCGTGAAGGCATCGCTTTAGTCTCCCCAGATTGTCAAGTTTGAGTGGAGTTTCTGTAAATGAAATAGCAAACAAAACTTCCGTTAAAACTTTTTTTTAACTGTACAACACGACAATGTACACATACATTTCTAAATTCCAAGTTACTCCCTTTCCCTTACACTGCAGAATTCAGCTGGAAGGCAAGGGGAATTGACCCTATTTAACCAATTACTGTGAACTAAAAATTAGTTAGCAGTCTTTGTCTGCACAAACTTCATCAATATACAATGCGACGTTTCGATCCTGAGGGATCTTCGTCAGGCAAGTATAGCAAAGTGCAAGTACATGTATACACAAATGGCTGCTTAAATGCAGAGCTTAGGGTTAGGGTTAGGGCTAACCCTAACCCTAACCCAGATTTTATCTCGCAGCTGTGGAGAAAAATCCGGAGTTTATCTCCATGGCTGCGAGATAAAATCTGGGCGGAGGCCTGGGGACGAGGCTATGATCAGACAGTTTCAAACATGTTTCAACCACTTGGCCTGGTGAGATACTGATTAGTGTACTGTAGTAGAGAAAGCTCCAAAAACTTCACAATGGATTATTATGCATCATGCTGACTATGCCACAATGTCAAAGTCACCTGCGATTTAACTTGTAATCCCTTATTATGCACCCAACTCACCACCTTATAGCCAACAAACATGGTGACATACTTCCATATGAGTAAAACCCTTACAACATTAGGAGACAAACCCATAGCGTGCAGGAATGGATTCCTACAGGCAAAAAATTTTCTTAACAAATTTAGAAGGATTTAGTGATGGCCTGTCACATTCAGAATTATTCCACCTCTTGAAAAGTGAAGAAACAAGAGAAATACCATTACCAGGATCAGTCCCATCCCAGTTTAAAATGTAGAATTTAGGGATGGGATGGGACTGAGCCTGGTTAATAGCATTTCTCTTGTTTCTTCACTTTGTCAAGAAGTGGAATAATTCCGAATGTGACAGGCCATCACTAATTAATTTTTCTGAGAGTGCATCTAGTTTGTGTACTTTTTCGAGCGCATGAAATGCGTAACTTCTTAGTCATGGTACATGTACACGCAACGTCACCGTAAGGGTACATACTGGATGTATGCCCTGATGTCAGATGTTAAGGTGTTGTTACTTAATCGCCATGTTAGCCTTGTTCCTAGGCCCAAGACTACAAGGATATTACCATGTCAACACTGTGATGGTCTCTCTTGATGCACATGGATCTTCTGCTAGGCGCCGAGCAGACTTTGATGCTTTGTTCTGTTTGGTTGCCAGTACAGTCTTATGAAGGCCCCACAAAGATTCTGACCACACAGCCGTGATCGCTATCATTCATTGACGCTAACATGCCAAACCTCACCGTGCTGGCGAAGTTGTTAGCAGTGTAATAAGCTCTTGTCTTACTTTTGGATGCCATTGCTGACTCGATCGACCAAGCACGGTCCTCACGCACCAGCTGCAATACCTAGCTTGTGCGTCCAGTGAGTTGCAACCGGTTGCAACGTGGCTACCAGGAGTGCGGTTGCCCCTCGTAATCAATCATGCAGTTAGACAAACGCATAATAATTGTGATGAAACTCACCTTGGTGGTGGAGATACAAGCGCTTTTGTCGTGCCGTCGGCCACCATTGCTCAATTGCTCTCTTCGACGTTGGTTGCCAGTACAGTCTCATGAAGGCCCTACAAATACTCTGACCACACAGCCATGATCACTATCGATCACTGACGCTCACATGCCGAAACTGACCATGCTGGCGAAGTGGTTAGCACTGTAATACCGTATAGCGCCAAATTTTCGAGGTGCATAATTTTTGCGGTTATCGCGGGTTGGTCTCGGACCGCGAAAATTAAGCTCACAGTTTTTTTCAGTACTACCGTAGGTGCTCTAATTATGCGTCCTTTCTAATTCTGCGTCAAAATTCAATATCTCAAACCGATAATTTCCAATAATGCGTCGCACTCCAGGGACTAACTTGCATAACGCGATTACATTATAACGGCAGCATGGCTAGCTCGAAGCGCACACATACCGTTGAACGGCGAAGAGGGCTCGTCACATCACTGCCTGTGAACATTGATGTAAAGACACAGTTGCGATATGGCTGGGACATCACTGATAGGTACGAGACAGCAACTCACTTAATTATTCTGTGCCCCAGGGTATACGGCCGCCCCATGTAGGAGAGAAGGCATGCGACAGTCCGACAAACACAACCGCTATGCAATAGCCTTGTCTACACTCGTCTGACTTTAGTATCTAGCCTAATCATGCATCGAAGTTCGTCGCCGTTTGGCTGCATTTCAAAAATAATTATTTTTGAGCGACGCATAATTAGAGGGCCTACGGTAGTAGCACCCAGATCAAGGCTATCACTCTACAGTGAATTGTACTGCCACACAAATATGGAGCACACACTCGATATCTTCTTTGGCAAATGACCGACGTATCCGTGTTGAAACCAAGATGTGTGGCAACCGAAACATTCAGCATTGAGAGAGGCGACGGTTCGTGGGTATCACGTGCACCAAGATAGCTAGCTGGGATGCAGCTATCGCGTATCGGCAGACCTGTCAAGGTCGGCAGCCTCACTTGAGTGAGACCTCACCTCAAAATGAGTGAGATTGGCACAAAATGAGTGAGACCCCATGAACACCCATCCAATTTAAACTCAGGACACAATAAATACCCTTCACAATGACGAATTTGACCTGTGAATTCGAAGGTCAAGGCCAAGGCAGAAATTTATGACTGAATAAACATGCAACAGTTTCTAAACAACTTCACTATCAAATTTGTTGTTGCCTCAGCTGAGAACTTGAACATGTGTCATGTAAGTGGTTGTTTTAACCACAGAGTGGTTACCTTGGTTGCAGACAAGCTGGAGGTTTACTCAAGGGTTAGGGTACATTTGTAATTGCATAAACAACCTGCAAAGGCAACTGGCCCAGATCATCACACTGACAATCTTGGGAACATCTGCAAGGTCACTACAACTGGTTGTCATGGAAATTTCAAGCCCTTGATGGCCCTCACAGTTGTTTAGTGGTTAACCCTTTACCACCCACAGATTATGGAGGTCAGTTTTTTAGCTTGTAATCTACTTAAACATACCCTAGATAAGGTTCCCATCGGTTTTCACGCTCAAAACTTCACACAGAACTGCACACAGCCATGCTTTCCACATTCGTGATTGTGACCACACCCACTCATTAACGTGTACGCGATCAAGATGCTCGGGCGACGGTTACTCGCTCTAGCAGAAAAATCACCCTTCAACACTGGAATGGCTCTGTAAGGTGAGACCACTGTTTTCTAGGCCCATTTACGCTTAAAACCTGAGAGATGGCCTACCCGGCTCCAACCAAGGGCTGTTCAAACCTGAGCCCAGATGCGGCCATGCTGTTTGCACCCTTCAGGTGCACCCACCCACCTCCCCTTGCCCCGCCCTTTCTGCTGGCACAGAGCCTATCTCCCAAGAACATTGCCGGATGTGACATGTTGAAGCTGAAAGTCTCATGACGCCATATGAAGTCGGGGGAAAGGGTTAAGATCTGCATGATTATGGTTGTAAATCTTGTAGATAATTGGGCCAGCTTCCTCTCAAGTTGCCTTATGTAATTGGTCTCTGAACCCCTTCTTCTAACCTCTGCCTCCAGCTTGTCTGCAAACAGGCTAACCACTCTGTGGCTAAAACAACTGATTTGGTTTGTCAGTGTATATATAGTGGAAAGACATCTCCCAAAATGGCACGATTTGCTGTAACTGCCCAACAGTCAATGACTGACTGACAAAGACCATTGTTTAACCCCAATTGTTCATGCGCGCACAAGGTAAATATGTCCACAGTTCATATGTACACATCCTGTAGGCATGACATAGCTAGGTAGTGAAACACATATTGCATATGTGCACCAAATCTGTATATGAAGTAATAAAAAACATTTGAAAATGTAACAGGTGTAGGGATACCAGAACGGCAAAAAGTAAGGAAACAAGGTAGGGATGATCGCACAAAACAGTGAAGTATACAACCCCCTACAGAGATCTATTTCCATTATACATGTATAATGAAAAAAGATATGTAGGGGGATTGTATACTTCACTGTTTTGTGCGATCATCCCTACCTTGTTTCCTTACTTTTTGCCGTTCTGGTATCCCTACATCCTGTTACATTTTCAAATGTTTTTTATTACTTGTTTACGTCATTTTTTTTAGCAGCAGCACATGCAATTTGCCATCACAGAGCAGAAGTCAGTGTCCTCACAAGTAGTAGGAGCCCTTGCTTTGGTATATGGGCAATATTGACTCCGGTATTCACACTGCCAGCATTGGCTGAAGAATCAGACCCAAGTCAACCCTTTTCTGGATGGACACTAAGGCAGTAATCCCTGTCTGAAGACCATTATTAGCTATACCAGAAATAGCAAGATTTATATATTGTTGAGTCTTTAGATAGGCATTCAGCCCTCTCACAGAACACAGTAGGTAGTAACATATACGCACAGAGTTTAGAATTTACCTCGGTTTATGAAGTACGAAATTATGTCCTCGCAACACAACGGCGCAAGACACTTCTAATTCAGCGATCTTGAGTAATAATTACGTTCGTTGCTAAGTGATCGCGCATGCGTACAAACGAGAAAATGGCGTGACTAAAGAAGCCATAGTTATTGAGTGGGCAGCTGCAGCCGCCTGGTGAAGACTTGGAGGTTGCGAAAAAGCGATGGCCAGGTCAGAGGGGTAGGAGCAGGGGGGGCAAGGGGTGCAAGTGCACCCCCACTTTTTCCCTGGGGGTGCATTGCACCCCCACTTTTCCTGGAGAAAAATTATCTATTTACAGGAATTTAGTTGTTTGGTCTCAAAATCGCCCCAGAATCGCTCTCAGAGCACCAAATTTTGCAAAATTTTCTGGGGGGGGCATGCCCCCAGACCCCCCTAGCAGGGCACGTTCCTACGGAACGTGCACGGACGCTTCGCCTCCGGGATTCTTTGCCCCCCCACTTTTTACTACCTTCCTACCCCTCTGCAGGTGCACTACTCTGTGTGAAATGCTGCTGTTTCGTGCGAAAACCATCATGAGAGATTGAGTCGACATTGAGCTAGCCCGTCTGAAGAAGAAAGAAAGAAGAAGAAGAAAGGAAAACAATTTGCCCGTTTCGCGAGTACCTGGTGTGGTACTTTCGCGACGGTTTTTCGCGACGCGAAGAGTCTTGTTGGTCATGAAAACACTCGAAGATGAACGGTATGTGGTTATAAAGGCTTATAAGTGTACCATTTCTGAGATTTGGAGAGATTCTTTTGTATCAGCATATATTGCGTGTACGTCGTATCCCTACATACAGAGTCTACCGACTCTGTGATACGTACCGTTAAATGTGATGCTCATGAATGTTGATAATGCTTAGTGGGTTTCCTGCCACGAGGACTGGACGGTGTGAGATTTACATTACAACCTTGAAACTCAGCTCAGTAGATGAGTGCGGTGCCTCCAGGGCTTGTAGAGCTCAAGCAGTTACATATGGAGTTGAACAATGGGTGCAGTCGACATCTGTTTATACCACAACTCCACAATAGCCTCGTGTATCCAGAGGCTAGGGTACAAGCAAGCGGGACCTTCAGAGCTTGCAGAGCTACATGTGGAGTTGAACAGTGAGACATCTTTATCTCACCTCCACACTCTCAAACTCGCTAGCAAGATCATAGATACTCATACTAAAGCACATGGTTGTGTCACATGTATACATGTGGCACGTGCAAGGCATGATGCAGATACGTTTTAAATTGCAGAGGAGTTGGATGTAATGTCTGTAGGTCTTCAACCCATTCATTATGCTATAATATTGAAATAGCATCGTCTCCAGCTGATTGATCGACCCGAAGGTTTTACGGAGGCACTACTTACAATAATGCTTTGTTTCATTAATTTTTGTCTCTCTTTTCGAGGGGCAATCACACTCCTGGTAGCCGCGTTGCAACTGGTTGCAACTCACTGATAACGCAAGCTAAGTATTTCAGCTCATTCCAATTAATGCACATGTCACGTGAGGACAATGCTCGGTCGATCGAGTCAGCAGTGGCAACCAAAGGGAAGACAAGAAGTCGCTCACAACTTCGCCAGCACGGTGACTTTTGGCATGTAGGTGTCAGCAAATGACAGTGATCACGGCTGTGTGGTCAGAATCTTTGTGGGGCCTTTTGTAATATTGTACTGGCAACCAATGTTGACGACAAAAGCACTTGTATCTCCACCACCAAGTTGAGTTTCAGGACCAAAATTGTACGGTTGGGACAGTGCATGATAGCGATCCTTAACCTTTAACCACCGAATTCTTCCCACCAAGACAACACATTTTCATGCATTCAGCGCACACCACATTCGTAGGTGCTCCTCTCCCACAGCATTCGCTCCTCAGTGGCCAAACTTGGTGGGGCCCCCACACATGGAGAGACCCCTCTGGCAATACCATTAATAATATTCATGACCCCCACAAGCCCAGCAATCGGAGGTCAAAGATGGATGTCAGCCGGATTTTCACCCAAACAAGATCTGACTGATGGTACACCTTACACCACCAATTTGCATGTTTTCTTGAGGTCAGGTCTATGAAAGTCAAAAATCCTCGGGTCGATGAATCTCATTAAAATCAAAAAACACCCACGACAGGTGAAGGGGGAGCTGCCCCCCCCCCCCCCCCCCCCCCCCCCCCCCCCCCCCGGTTCTACATTTACTGCAATGGGGGATGCGTGCCGAAATCTGACCAAATTTTTGAGTTCGTCCCTCAAAGTCGTCCCTAGGCCCTCTGGAGCCTTTTTGGTCTCTTTTTGGACTGACGAGAAGCCCTACAAGTGCATAGGGTCTAAATGACGTCTATAGACATCAATGGGGTTAAGGTGCAATCAGAAACTTTGTACGCCATTCCTATCACTCGAACGAATTGTTTACATTTTTACATTAATTAGTCGAGGGGCAACCGCACTCCTGGTAGCTGCGTTGCAACTGGTTGCAAATCACTGGTTGCGCAAAGCTAGGTATTTCAGCTCATTCCAATTAATGCACATGTCACGTGGGGACCACGCTCAATTTAAGTTGATTGAGTTAGCAATGGCGTCCAAAGGGAAGACAAGAACTTTTATAGCGCCAAATTTTCGAGGGACCAAGTTTTTGCTGATTGGCCTTTTACAAAATTTCGGGGAAATAATTTTCGCGGATTGAGCTGGTTAGCCACGCCCAGTGTGATGCTACTGCCACAGCCGCACACAATTAAACCAGTAGTGCGGGCCGACGTGCAATCGATCGTTCGTAGTTCTTACTACTGCCACAGTGAAGGGATCCTTGCGATTCCCAGGCTCTCTCGTACAAGGCAACTGTTCACCGATACAGTCCTGTCAAGTGTCACGCATCCTGCGTGAGACACACGCATTTATTATTATTCATTATTTATTTATTTATTTTTTTATGTAGGTGTCATCTCACACTCTCAGGCATGCATATCCAAATCTCACGATTTGCACCCGCATGTTTAAATTTTACTGCTGATTTTGGCTCCCTTTGAACACCGAAGCACTATGTAGTAAGCATTTCATTGACTTCCCTAACAGGTTTCTCAATGGTTGGTTCAATTATACCCAATTAGATATGCACAGTGTAGAGTAGTAAAATCCTTGATAATATGTTTGGAAACTTTTCCCATTCATCAAGCACAGAAATTTAAATTTTACGGTATCAATGATGTCAGCGCGTGAATTCCAATGTGCAGTCCGTCCAGCACTTTCTGCTACAATATGTGGGGTGAGAGCTCTTATTGGGCACCTCTAGTTCAATGAATTGATCAGGGACTCACCGGGTCCTGGGTTGGACTCCACATCTCCCCCCCTCAGTAGGAGCAATGCCATCACAACCATGGAGAACCTCAGTAGCAGGGGGGCACCCCGGCATGTCACCTTGCTCACATCACGCACAGAGCGACGAAACAACCACCGTCCCTTGATGACCACCTTTGATAAACACCACCGTGCAGCAGAGTAGAGGGAACTGTGAGGAGGTATCATGTGTAAATGCCAGAAACAAGTGTTAACCTTTGTGACGTGCTGGGAGAAAGGACACAGAAACTTTTCACCCTTGAAGTGTTGTTAGTCTTTCAAAGCTTCCTGTTTATGCCCACTGACCAAATCTCCTACTGAATGCTGAGTACATTAGCATGAGGTTCGAATGGGGTCTGTATTCTCACGATGTACAAGGCTAGGGTACGAACCTTCAGGGCTTGCAGAGCTAGAGCAGAGTCGAACAGTCAGCATCTTTACAACTCAGATTCACAAGCATGTGGCAAGGCCACACGTACACATGCAGCGTGAGACATACTGTGGATGCATCCCCACAAACTTCCTCTACAGGAAATTTAATTGCAAAATGCAAATTATGAAGTGCTAGTGCAATTTTCCAAATTTGTTATGAATGCTAAGACAAGAGCACGAGAGGCTCCACAAGAGGGAGTATAAATAGAGACAGAGTAAACAGCAACAATGTGATATGTAAGCAGAGTGCATGGGTGCATGACATGATGTGAGAAAGAGCTTCCCGGTTAGAATGTCAGAGGATGCTGAACAAACAGGAAGAAAGAATCATGCTCCCTCAACCCACAATGCTCTGCATTCACTTAGTTATATATATATCACTGTAAAAATTAATTGGTTGTTTTAACCACAGAGTGGTTACCTTGGGTGCAGACAGGTTGGAGACAGTGGTTATAGGAGGTTTACTCAATTGGGGGTTAGAGTAATTGCATAAGACAACCTGCAAAGGCAACTGGCCCAGATCGGCTCACTAACAATCTTGGAACATCCCGCAAGATCACTGGCTACAACTGGTTGTCATGGAAATGTCATGCCCTTGTTGGCAGCAGAGATGTTTTTAAGATCACATGATTATGGTTGTAAGATAATCTGGACCAGCTTCCTCTCAAGTTGCCTTATGCAATTAGTCTCTGAAACCACCTCCAGCTTTTCTGCAACCAGGGTAACCACTCTGTGGCTAAAACAACTGATTTGTGATATACCTTCCCCATTGATGTAGAGAGACCAGCATCAGTGGTATCACTCTCACGCAGACCTCCAGCACTGTTGCCACACTCAGTGGCCTGGGCCTGACAGTGTTCGGGGTGGTGGTTGGGCGAGGCTGCATGCGGGCCTGCCATCGTCCAATCATGGAACGGTACGTGGCCAGGTCGATTGGCATTCTGCACCTCTACAGAAAGAGAATCCCAGAAACTCAGTAAATCAACTCTGAGAGCAAACCTGAGCAAATACTTGCAGCATGAGTTCCATGAGGACAATCATGACACAACTATTATAGAGGTGCAGCCATTAAAACAGGGACCAGTCCAGACTACTCTCCAATGTATTCCATTGGCAACTTCAGATATTGTTGGCTCCCTACACTGCTCAAGAGGAAAAGCTGCTTCACCAACTACTTCGTGATTAGCCTTGCAAAAGGGAATTGTATATGTAAGATGAGTCTATATAATGCATAACAATCTCCGTGGATCATTTGATAGGAATATACGTTGCATAAGATAACACATAATACTATGTACAGTGCATTGTTTAGCAAAGTGTTTGCATGGCTTTTTTTCTATGAAAATTTATGCAGAAATGCAATGGACACACAGTACAGCTGTACAATAGCTATATTGATGATACAGAAGCAGGCTAGGTAGGGTGGGTGTATGTGCAGTAAACATACTCCAATTACGTATGGTCACCTCACAGTTGTAGCTATGACCTTATATGTACATGTTATTTAAAGAATGCAGTGATTATTAGTGGGTGGCTTACTCAAGTATCACCAAATTGACTGGATCCAAATGATTTGTTAAAAATAGTTTTCTTGTGAGGAAACTGCAGAAGTGGAGGAAAAAAGTAGCACATTTGTATATTAGGTGGAAAAGGCATAGACTCATCACTAATTATGCATTTTTGTCTCGGCACCGAAGTGCCGAGACACAGTGCTGGATGCGTAGGTACGTACGTACGTGGTACGTACGTCACTTTTCGCAATGCGCCCACGCAAGTGCTGCATGCATGCTCTACACCCTTAATAGGGTGTCAAACGCATTTATAACCTGCAAGTAGATCTTCAAATAATTATGATTATGGGTTTGCATGGCTGCTCATGAATCCTCTTACCAAGATGCTGCTACCTAGCTCTAATACTTAATTCAGGACAATGAATACTCACCCATCCTGTGTGCTGCACTCAGCCATCCCAAGTGCATACTAAAGCTCACTCAGCTCTAGCTAGCTAGCTATAGGCCTATAGATAAGTGCTGAAAGAATTGGCCAAATGACATGTACCCCTCACTCAAGTTTGGTACAGCAGTACTATACACTGACAGTTCACTAAACCTGTAGCACGATACCAGAGCATACAATGTATATCACCAATCATGAAGGTGGAATGATGGCACCACTATTACAGTGGATTGCAGTTCCGTTTGAATATTTGCATATTCCGTGGGTTTTCAGAAAACGGTGTTCTGCAAATGTGACACTCGATCACTCAAAGTGTGTGTGTGTAGCTTCCAGATTACAGCGTATTCCAGGCCGTGAAGCTCCAACCACAGACGCGTATGTCGTGTCTCGAACAGAACTGCAATCCGCTGATCAACTGCATGAGGTGCACTCTCTCAGATGAACTGAATATGGCTAGTTCATGTCAATTATGTTGACAAAGGGCCTAGGGCTAGCCTCGTTCCCAGGCCTTCCGCACCTCCAGTTTTTGATCGCTTGCAGTATGCGGAAGGCCTGGGAACGAGGCTAGCCTAGGGCTATACATCAAATATTTTGTATCGAGCTGGAGGGCGAGTCCCAACATTTGGACGTATAGCCCGTGCACCATGCAATAACCAGTCTGTGGCATGACGACGGCCAATATCTCATACTGGCGCTGTGGTCAATGCCTTAGCATAACGGTACCTTTGAACTTTTAGGAAACAAAAACTCTCTAGGCCCTCGTTAGCTAGGCTCGCGGGGCCAGACCCACACGGAAGGGAGGGCTGAACCAGTTGCAACGACACTCTTGTTCTGCGCAGTCAGCATGCACGTAGACCGTTGTTCAAGTACCTGTTCACCGCCACTGTTTATGAGTCTATTTTTAAAATAGCTAGTTTACCTCAACTACAGAGTTGCAGCATGCTGGTCCAAACACTTAGACCGTCTGGTGGTTCGTGGAGCCATTAACACGTACGTACGTAGCTCGCGCCCAGACCCCACCCCTCAGATGATCTGACTTTTAATTCGAAGTGGATATTGGTCCGGACGTCCGGCAGGAAGTAGGGCATTAGAGAGAATTCAATTTTGCGACGTTGTCAAATTCCTCTCGCACTATAATATTATGCGACAATACGTGTCCTGTTCTTGATCAATGTTGATGGGACTCTGACTGCCCTGCTTGGATCATTGGATGCACTCTGTTTAGGTTTCGAGGAGGAACCTTTGACGCTGGAGGCAGTGGTTGCAGAGCCGGAGGTGCTGATACTGCCGACTGACCTGTTCTTCCGTTTTGGATCTGGAGAAGAACATTTTGTGTCAGATGAAAACATCACTGGACTTTGTGATGTTTTTCCTGGGATTGGCGTACTCTGCTTCGCAACATCTGTCTCTGAAGATTTCTCAGACACTGAAGCAGGTTTCTCAGATGTTAATTGTTCTGATTGTGGCTCACAGTTGGGGGGGGGGGGGGGGGGGGGGGGGGGGGGAAGCTGTAACACCTTTCTCCAATTCGGCTGAACTTCCACTCTCGTTAGCATCAGCACGAAATTTGTGGGTATAATTCTGGGTAGTTCGACCGAACTCAACGAAGTACCCCTGGATCCGCCAGTGAGCAGATGTCACCTCCTACTCCTCATCCTTGGGCTTCGTGGTCTCATCTTCTTGTGGTCTGGAGTCAACGTATGTGACATTGAACTCCCCTGACCATGTTTGTACACTCGTGCTGGTTTGCATCTCTGACAATGCCTCTGTGGTGTGACACCGCACAACTTCCATTTTTGGTGATGGTGAGTTTGTATTCATGTCACTGTCTTCACTGCAAGGACTTCCGGTTCCTGCCGGCAGGATGGTGTGAGGGTGAGGAGTGAGCACAGCTGCCGGCAGGATGGTGTGAGGGTGAGGAGCACGGCTGCCGGCAGGATGGTGTGAGGGTGAGGAGTGAGCACAGCTGCCGGCAGGATGGTGTGAGGGTGAGGAGCACAGCTGCCGGCAGGATGGTGTGAGGGTGAGGAGTGAGCACAGCTGCCGGCAGGATGGTGTGAGGGTGAGGAGCACGGCTGCCGGCAGGATGGTGTGAGGGTGAGGAGTGAGCACAGCTGCCGGCAGGATGGTGTGAGGGTGAGGAGCACAGCTGCCGGCAGGATGGTGTGAGGGTGAGGGTGAGGAGTGAGCACAGCTGCCGGCAGGATGGTGTGAGGGTGAGGAGTTAACACGGCTGTGGGAGACACGATGCCATTGGTCAGTGTGGGGGTTGGAGTAGATGAGAAGTTTGCTGTGTCAGAATCACATCTTGGATTTGAGAAAAGCTATTTGTCATGTGAATCACTCAGTATTCACCACACATCGCACACACAACTGTCAGAAGTGTGTGTATGTGTGTGTGTTGGGATCTGGGAATATATAATTCTCACCTCACACCGGGTGTAATTCTCTCCCCTCCCTTCTCTCTCTCCCTTCCCTCTCCCCCTTCCTACTCCCCTTTCCCAGTCAAACTGGCAAAGCAGGTCCTTCACAAGACGGCCTCAGGCTCCCTCCTTGCATGTGCAGTCCTATCTCTCTACTGTGCTGCTGTTTGCTGGCCTGTACACACTGGAGTACAGGTTCAATGTGAGTAGCTGAGAGCTAGTGGCATGATGACCTCATTCCCAGGCCCCCACTCAGCTTTCATCGTCGCACGTACTACAAGCGACGGAAGCTTGGAAAGGCCTGGGAACGAGGCTAGTGTGATGATTGTGGAGTAACTTACAACTGTACCTACTGATGAGAGTACCAGTTTGACTTGGTGTATATTCAGAACCAGCGCAGATTACATTTCAATCTCTTTCACACACACACACATGCACACGCACACACACGTCCACACACACACACACACACACACACACACACTCAGAGCAATGCATGGAAGTTTGTGGAGCCCAATAAATCCTCAAACCTCCGTCCTATACTTCTCTTCATCCGAATGGTCTACTTCTCAACGTCCACGGCAACACTGTGTGGCACCTCCCTCATTGAACCTCTGCAGTGGTACACCGGGCTCACCGTCTCACTGCAGGTAGTCACAGTACTAGATCCACCATTACCGTCATCAAGCTCTACTGAATGCCTTCCTCAATGTCTGTCACCATCCTCACTAAAACAGTCCCCCCCCCACCATCACCACCACCACCACCATCCTCACTGACACAGATGCTGACCAGTTTCGTCTACTTTGCCTCCATCCTCTCCATTGTCATGATACCGAGAAAGAGGTCGCGATTTGACCCCCCACCAGGAGCCCTCAGAAGTAAGCCAGGGTTGGTGTAAGAAAACATGCTACTTGGGGTAGTTACATCACGTCATTCCCAGGCCACTCCCACCTCCAGTCTTTGATCGCTTGTACAGCTGGGAGATATCTGGTCATGTGCGGTAGCATCAGGTAGACACACAGAGTGCAGGGCCCATACAATTAAAGATCTCAAATCTTGTAGCGTTTGTCCGACGACTGGAGGCCGGCCAGAGCATTCACAAGGCACCATTCGTTTTTTCACGATGCTAGGGAGGTCAACACAAAACATGGTCGGCCACCGCCCCTACCCTCTATCTTACATCACCAGACACACATGATGAGATCTCCCAGGCCTTCCCTTCCCAGTTGCAACTAAACGCTGGCAGTGGGAATGACTGGGAACGAGGTTAATCACAATGCGTATGAGTCGTGTTGCAGTAACCGAGCATATTACAGTCAGACCTGACTTCGCTAATGACAGTGGCACGATTGAATTCAGATCATCATCGACTGCAAGATGTCAGTCCATACTCACAGTACCCAGTGCAAGACAAAGCCAGCCGGCTGGCTCTGTATGAATTGGTAACAAGTGGTCTGACCCAAAATCAAGTCATCGAAAAGAAAATATATAATCAAAATGTGGCTGCTAAAATCTACCTCTTACAATGTAGGCCATGCATTCGTAGGGTATTATTTATCTCAATAAGTCAACATTCGTGTGAGATCAGATCAGACCAGCAGCAGTGGAACTCTTTAGTTGCTATCACTATTAGCAACCTGTCTATTGAAGTCCTCCCCATCCCCCCCCCCCCCCCCCCCCCCATGCAGGCTGTACGAGGAAGCTGAGACAATGTCTTTTCAGAGAGAAATACTGAACAGTCCAAGACAATACTTACTGTTGTGGGTGTATGTGTGTCACTTGTAAATCATTAATTTCACAAAATTAATGTGACCCTATTATGTACTCAATACAAAAATCACAACTGTTTTAAAAAAAAAAATAAGGGAATACATGTGTACTGTCACTGCTGGAAGCAATTACAGTAAAATACAAAGTTAGTAAAATGTGGTTCTACTTCCAAATTCTTGGGTTAGCTGACTTCGTTTCCCATCTGAGATCTTACCACGACCATCCGGATACATACCTTGCTTTCCAAGGCTGAAGTGAAAGAAAACACAGTACCAACACAAGTGTACACTCCATTGTCTTGAGTCTGGGCACCACACTGTGCAGTGGCTGCCATGGTTGTGTGGGAGCCTTAATTGGTAGGAGAGATACTTGTTAGTCCGCATTAGACTATGACAGGTAGCAATGCAGGACTCCCTGGAGGACCAGCCAGGTGGCTGAAGGGACATTTCCTGTCTAAAATTAAAATTTATCTATCTATCTATGCTTGGATGGGCTAGCCTCGTTCCCAGGCCGCCTGCCAGTCGCGCGCGCATCGCATACGTGACCTTTGAACCCTTGTCAGATAGCTGGCAGAAGGCCTGGTACCACTCCTACGTCATTTACAAGTTAAGTGGACACGGTTATGAAGCTACTCGACTACAAGTATGCTTTCGAGTTTATATTGATACCACGAAGACAGCAACTTGATGCCAACTCAGCGCTAACGGCAATACAGCATGCACTAACATGACTAACGTTTGACTACTCAGGCGTAAGTCTTTACCAAGCGCTTGGTAAGCTACTGTAGAGGTAAGCTATTGTAGTTACCTAGGCTACTACAACCGTACAATAAGGAGTTCCATACTTGACGCCTCCAGTGGTCCACCACGGTAGCGTAAAAGCCAACAATAACTCGCTAGGAAACCTGCCATTAGCCCATGAACTTCTGGCACGGAGCCATTTTACATGAAATGGTGTCCACCTACGTCATAACCGTGTCCATATTGCAGTGCTTAAGCGCTTGTAAATGACGTAGGAGTGGTACCAGGCCTTCTGCCAGCTTATCTGACAAGGGTTCAAAGGTCACGTATGCGCGACTGGCAGACGGCCTGGGAACGAGGCTATGGATGGGCAACGTGGTACATTAATTTGTTGGCACGTGGTTTACATTGGATATAATCATGGCAGTTCGTAGAAAAGTCGATCTGCTTTTGGATTATGTCACCAGGTACCAAATATGACCTACAATTTAAATGTTTGGAGCTTCCCTTGCCACCAAATTTTCAAGCGACAAAATCTTTGCAAAAGCGGCTTGCACAGCTGTCCCATTCTCACTCCACTGTCATATATATGGCCTTCTGCTGACCAGTGAACTTGATGTACGAGTCACTTTTGACCTGGTGGACCACCGTTGTTTTTCTGTCTCGGTGCCAAAGCGTGGAGACGGTACGTACACATATGCGTACGACTGTAGCGCATGCACAAGGAACTTCCCTTTTAACTATAAATGAACACACATGCATATATATGCATGTGGCTGTTGGCCACACCGACAAGCTGCTCAAGAAAGGTGACGGCCACTCAGAAGTCGGTACTTCGGGCAAGAGAGTCGACGTCCAGAACAGAAAGAGCAATGACTAGGAGAAGCTGGCCAAGAGAGGAAACGGATAGGAAGGCAACAAGAAATCAGTGACCAACATGACAAATTCTCCTCAAACCACTCTGCACTTTCATTGAAGTTCTAATCTGCTGAGACAATTTAAGTAAAGTCATTTTCACAGCACGTCTTTCACCAGTGGGCCTTGTGGACTGGGTCAGCAAAAACCTTCACCTTCCAAAGTAGCGGCACAGACTACAGAGCCATGCCCAATAGACTATGGTATGAAGTGTAGACGTGTACAATCTGTTTTTATGGGACAAAATTTCACAATCTTAGATCTGCCATGAAAACCCTAAATTATTTCGCAACTTTACTGCTCAAACACGCCACACCCATTATCAAGTTTATGGGCGTGATGTGTTTAAGTTCTATCTCACGTGCACGCACTGATTCGTATGTTCGTTGGCTAGCTAGCCTGAGCAAAGGGATGCCTACTTTCAAGGTTGAAGCAATGGTCCCGGGTATATCGTGATACCTGATCAGTATCGTGACACCAATTATGTACTGTTTCAGGTATCAACTGTAAGGTAAACAAAGATGTGGATTATTTAGCAGGCATCATAATGACAATAAACTGCAACTCATAGTAACAAAAAGCAGTTGTACTGTAATGTTGAACTCTCAGATGTATTGGTCTCCAATACATCTACACTATTGAGATATACAGAGAATGGGTATTGTGGTATGCATCAGCTAAGATCATGTGAGCCCAAACAGTTACTTACTTCAGTGTTTCCAAGCTGTCGTTCACCCTCAGAGCTTTACCCAGAGATTTGGCTCCACCATCTCCAATCACGTTACGTCCAAGACTGTTGAAGAGAGTTACCCCAGAGTTAGTGCAAGTAGTGAAAATGAAAACTATCTGAAAACTGGGGTAACTACGTAGGTGTCGTCAGTAATGGGATAACTTAGGTGTCGTCATCCATTTCACTATTCTGTCCGACAGCTGTGCACTGTAATCATGGCATCTCATTGTGTGAGCTAACATACTGATCGGTTAATACAGTCATCACTTATCCACCTGAATTGCTCAGGGATCAATTCAACGGTCCATGTAGAGTTATACTGATATGATGTCCAGAGACATGAGTGGGTTACAAAGGGGTGTGGTCAGATTTGATCACACCCCTTTGCTGCACATGCATGCGTTGTGTATTGTGAAACAGACAAAATGCTATGAGAGGAGGGAAGCCAATCCATATGGTGGACCTCACTGCGCACCCTAACATACAAAGCCCGTTACTTGATGCCGTTTTGGCTATGCCCACCCAGGTTAGTAATCTGCTTGGGCAAGGACCCATACCAATTGGGATGCAAAGGTCGATACCTATGACGTACAGGGAGGCTAGAAATAGGAGGAAACGCTGCTACCCCCATACCCACTTGGCCACGCCCAGTCTCCACCCACCTTGGTACACACTTCAAGCAAACAGTGGGCTATGTGCACACCATGTTTTGCTATCCTAACGTTAATGAGAGTGAGTAACGAGCATCGAAAATACACCCACCCAGCAAGTGCAGTCTCTAAGAGTAGGATCTCACTGCACACCCTAACATACAAAGCCCGTTACTCGGCACCTTTTTGGCTACGCCCACCCAGGTTAGTAATCTGCTTGGGCAGGGACTCGTGTCTAGGCTCGCCAAAATTGGGACGCAAAGGTCGATACCTATGACGTACAAGGAGGCTGGAATTAGGAGGAAACGCTGCTATCCCCATACCCACTTGGCCACGCCCAGTCTCCACCCACCTTGGTACACACTTCAAGCAACCAGTGGGCTATGCACACACCAAGTTTCACTATCCTAATGTTAATGAGGCCGAGTAACAAGCATCGATAATACATCTGCAAAGAAAGGTGCCTATCAAAAGTCTCTAAGTGTAGGACCTCGCTGCACACCCTAATTATGAAGCCTGCTGCTCAATGCCTTTTGGGCTACGCCCACCCAGGTTGGTAATCTGCTTGGGCAAGCACCCGTGTCCAGGCTCACCAAAATTTGGATGCAAGGGGTGATTCCTATGATGTACGGGGAGGCTGGAATTATGGGGAAATGGCATAAATAGCCTACGTCTAGCACATAATTATCACCTAATCCCAATGCAGCTTTTAGTTGAAGGCCTAGCCAGTATCACCACTCATTATCAGAAAATTAAAGCAGCACGTTTCTTGTAAGGTCAAAGGTCAAAGTTTAGGAATGTGCCATCTCCTTTGTCGGATGAAGCCATACAAGATACCATGTGAAAGTCCATTCTTCATGCTTCTAGATGGTGCAATTGGTATTACAAAACAAGTATGAGAAAGTTATGAGGATTTTAATTGCCACGGCAACAGAAATCAGGATAATAACTCGTGTTGCCAATAAATTATGTCTACACTATAATTATATTGTGATACACAGCATGGGTATGACTGTGATATGCAAACTTTATTAGGTATTGCTCAGCCGTACGTTGAGGTAGCCTCGTTCCCAGGCGCTCGGTACAGAGCGCCTGGGAACGAGGCTAACATTGAGGGTAAAACTAGTAACCTGGTTGGACCCCAGCAGATAGTGTACAATAATTTATTCCGCTAAGATCACGCAAGCCCGAACAGTTACTTACTGCAGTGTTTTCAAGCTGTGGTTCACCCTCAGAGCTTCACCCAGAGATTTGGCTCCACATTCTCCAATCCAGTCCTCTCCAAGACTGTTGAAGAGAGTACTCCAGAGTTAGTGCAAGTAGTGAAACTGAATGGGATAGTGCATATCACTAGGTGTCGTCATCCCTCATCCCGTTTCAGTACTCTGTCTCAGTGTACATGCTGTCTGGCAGCTGCGTGACAGTGCAATCATGGCATCCCGTTGTGTGGGCCAACGTACTGATCGGTTTTATATAGCTATCACTTATAAACCTGAAATGCCCATGGATCAATTCACATCCGTATAGAGGTTACAAAGGGGTGTGGTCAGATATGATCACACCCCTTCGTTGCAAAGTAATGCACACACATGCATTGTGCATTGTGAAACACAAAATGCTATGAGAGGAGGGAGTCAGTCCTTACAGTACAGTCCCACTAATGGTGTGGTCAGATATTTGGAAGCCATGTACAGCACATTCCAGGGCAAAGCAGTATGGATAGTGTACTATGAGACCAGGGGGGGTAGGACAAGATCACGTGCACTGTCATTTTTTATGACGTAATGCAAAGTCGTTCTACTGCTTTTCTCCGTGGAAGAAGGCTACATTGCGCTTTCAATGCATCCTGAAGAGTAACCTCCATGCAAAGACTGTGACCGAACTGGGTATAAGCCACTACACACTACTACGTGCCTGTACTGAGCAGTTATGTAAGTGACCGTGCAGACTCACCGAGAATATCAGCGAATGCAGACTTGTCGACCGCACTCAAGTGTTTAGCATCAGGTAGGAAGTCAATAAAGCGATCGAACCCCATCGAACCCCAGCGATAAGTCAGCGCTAGAGCTGTTACCAGTCTGCTAGTTCCGCATACTTCTTGTATATTATTGTACACTATACCTATGGAATGTTAATTGTACCACGTGCGCACGGACCTTGTCCCACCCCCCCTGCTATGAGACCTGCTAGTGTCTCACACATGCAAAGCCAAGTGAGGTTGTTATTAACAGACAATGCACTAGCTGCAAACTGATAACATTAATTTATAAAGAGGACTTCCTGTATACATACAGTACACAGGAATCTCAATTATTAGCACCACTTGCAGCGATGAACACATTTCTCTCAAGCCATTCCCACCTTCACTGGCAGTATGGAAAACAGCAGGAGGGTCTGGAAGATTACATCATGTGATACTGCTGCATAAGCAATATACTCCAAGAAGCTAAGCCTATATCCAACTACAGGGGAGCTACAGAAACAGACAAACTCCAGACAAGAGACAGGGCCTAATACGTATCCTTGATTCCACACTTTTGTTTGCAGTATGGAAAACCAAGGGGGAAGGCAAAGTCTATGTGAGGGACTTACTGCTTGAATGACAGACATTTCATGACATCTGTGCCATATATGGTATCATGTGAAGTAATGTTCCGTGCCTTAATTCCCCTTTGGTTTTCCATTCAGGACAACCACAAATTAGATTCTGTGTAAAGCTCAATGTGTTTGTAACATACTTCAATACTTCCAGTGTAGTGTTCTCCTGCAGTCCCTTGCCCAGGGCTATGGCTCCAGTGGAAGTCACACTACAGTTGTTGAGGCTGCAGTGTTAAATGTTTATACAGAGTAGTATGACAAACCACAAATAAGATTCCATGTTCTGTTGCTATTGGAATGAAAACCTCTACACAGCCAAAAACAATAACGATCCCTGACCTGAAAGAGTTATAGGACCTATTCAACCATCAGTATCAGTCACATGTAGCAGCCTTGGGCTACATGTATGAGAATCTTACTGATCTGAGTCCGCTCCATCAGTGCTATACCTGTGTATACTAGTGGGTACAAGACATCCATATTACCTTAGTAACAGGAAATGGAATATGGAGTGATGTCTGATAGATCCCTTGTGACATACCAACAGATGTGTGAAAAACCAGCACATAACCACTATAAGACTTATATGTACCAATAACTGTTTCAAGCATCGACTGTAAATTAGACAAAGATGTGCATTATTTTTCAAGTATCAAAATTGCAACTCAGAGTAACAAGAGAAGTGCTGATGTCTCCACTCAATATCTGCTGTACTGTTGAACTCCCAGATGTATTGGCCTAACACAATAAATTATGTCTACACTATTGTGATACACAGCATGGGTATCGTGATATGCAAACTTTATCAGCCATACGTTGAGGGTAAAACTATACTGACCTGGTTGGACCCCAGCAGATAGTGTACAAGAATTTATTCAGCTAAGATCATGTGAGCCCAAACAGTTACTTACTACAGTGCTTTCAAGCTGTGGTTCACCCTCAGAGCTTCACCCAGAGATTTGGCTCCACCACCTCCAATCCTGTTCCCTCCAAGACTGTTGAAGAGAGTACTCCAGAGTTAGTGCAAGTAGTGAAACTGAATGGGATAGTGCATATAACTAGGTGTCGTCATCCCTCATCCCATTTCAGTATTCTGTCTCAGTGTACATGCTGTCTGGCAGCTGTGTGACAGTGCAATCATGGCATCCCATTGTGTGGGCCAACGTACTGATCGGTTTTATATAGCTATCACTTATAAACCTGAAATGCCCATGGATCAATTCACATCCATACAAGTAATAAAAAACATTTCAAAATGTAACAGGATGTAGGGATACCAGAACGGCAAAAAGTAAGGAAACAAGGTAGGGATGATCGCACAAAACAGTGAAGTATACAACCCCCCTACAGAGATCTTTTTCCATAATACGTGTATAATGAAAAAAGATATGTAGGGGGATTGTATACTTCACTGTTTTGTGCGATCATCCCTACCTTGTTTCCTTACTTTTTTCCGTTCTGGTATCCCTACATCCTGTTACATTTTGAAATGTTTTTTATTACTTGTTTACGTTCATTTTTTTTAGCAGCAGGTGCATGTTGAGCTGAAATTTGCCATCACAGAGCAGAATTCAGTGTCCTCACAGGCAGTAGGTGCCCTTGCTTTGGAATATGCTTTTCTAGAATTATCAGAACAAGAGAAGATGTTATTTATGTTCACCACCACCAACACCAACATTATTAGGAAGCTAGCTTGGTTTATATCAGAATGCTTTTCGTGCAGAATGTGTTTTACCGGCATATAAATCCTTCATTTTTGTCACTTAGTCCTTATACTTGTCTGTCATTTTCTATATATATATGTAGCTACTGACTGATGGGCCACCTTGGGCCTCTACAAGTCATTAAAATTCATCATCAATATTGACTCCGGTATTTACAATGCCAGCGTAAGAATCAGACCCAAGCATCTGGCTCAAGTCAACCCTTTTCTGGATGGATACTAAGCCATAATATCAAGTGGTAGCGACATTTAACTATTGTTGAGTCTTTAAATAGGCATTCACCCCTCTCACAGAACACAGTAGTATACATAAACTATACGCATAGAGGATTTACCTCAGTCTTATGAAGTAGCTACGTAGCTCTTTCGATCGGCAACACAACGATGCAAGGCACTTCTAATTCAGCGATCTTGAGTAATAATTACGCATCGTTGCTAAGTGATCGTTAAAGTGCGCATGCGTACAAACGAGAAAATGGCGTGACCATAGTTGTTGAGTGGGCAGCTGCAGCCGCCTGGTGAAGACTTGGAGGTTGCGAAAAGCCGATGGGCTGGTGCACTGCTCGGTGTAAAATGCTGCTGTTTCGTGCGATAACCATCATGAGAGATTGAGGCGACGTTGAGCTAGCCCGTCTGAAGAAGAATTCGAAGAAGAAAGAAGAAGAAGAAGAAAGAAAAACAAATTTGCCCGATTTGCGAGTACCTGGTGTGGTACTTTCGCGACGGTTTTTCGCGACGCGAGGAGTCTTGTTGGTCATGAAAACACTCGAAGATGAACGGTATGTGGTTATAAAGGCTTATAAGTGTACCGTTTCTGAGATTTGGAGAGATTTTTTTGTATTAGCATATATTACGTGTACGTCGTATCCCTACATATAGAGTCTACCGACTCTATGATAGAGGTTACAAAGGGATGTGGTCAGATATGATCACACCCCTTCGTTGCAAAGTAATGCACACACATGCATTGTGCATTGTGAAACACAAAATGCTATGAGAGGAGGGAGCCAGTCCTTACAGTACAGTCCCACTAATGGGTGTGGTCAGATATTTGGAAGCCGTGTACAGCACATTCCATGGCAAAGCAGTATGGATAGTGTACTATGAGACCTGCTAGTGTTCACACATGCAAAGCCAAGTGAGGTTATTATTAACAGACAATGCACTACAGGGGCGTCGGAAGCAAATTAGTGTTGGTTCCGCGATGGTTTGCGCGCGGAGCGCGCGCGAAATTTTTTACGTAATATTAATTATTCATGAGCAGTCGCGCACGTATTACGGGGTATAGCTGGGCCTTTTACCAGCTGTTGCAGCATGCTGAGCCCAGCCACTCACGCAAAATTGACTTGTGCAACCACAATCCAACCCACTGCATGGTAATTGGATTCATAAGGGTTCGGTTTGTGGTTCTGCGATCGCGCGACTACTGTACACTATGAATTTTAAATAAGCACTTGGTCAAGCATTGGTCCGGCGGCCGCGGGACCTGCGGGACCGGCTCCGGCGCCCCTGCACTAGCTGCAAACTGATAACATTGATTTGTAAAGAGGACTTCCTGTATACATACAGTACACAGGAATCTCAATTATTAGCACAACTTGCAGCGAAGAACACATTTCTCTCAAGCCATTCCCACCTTCACTGGCAGTATGGAAAACAGCAGGAGGGTCTGGAAGATAACATCATGTGATACTGCTGCATAAGCAATATACTCCAAGAAGCCTATATCCAACTACAGGGGAGCTACCGAAACAGACAAACTCCAGACAAGAGGCAGGGCCTAATACGTATCCTTGGTTCCACACTTTTGTTTGCAGTATGGAAAACCAAGGGGGAAGGCAAAGTCTATGTGAGGGACTTACTGCTTGAATGACAGACATTTCACAACATCTGTGCCATATATGGTATCATGTGAAGTAATGTTCCGTGCCTTCCCCTTTGGTTTTCCATTCAGGACAACCACAAATTAGATTCCGTGCAAAGCTCAATGTGTTTGTAACATACTGCAATATTTCCAGTGTAGTGTTCTCCTGCAGTCCCTTGCCCAGGGCTATGGAGCCAGTGGAAGTCACCTCACAGTTGTAGAGGCTGCAGTGGGAAATGTTTATACAGAGTAGTATGACAAACCACAAATATGATTCCATGTTCTGTTGCTATTGGAATGAAAACCTCTACACAGCCAAAAACAATAACAATCCCCGACCTGAAAATCCTGAAAATTATAGGATCTATTCAACCATCAGTATCAGTCACTTGTAGCAGCCTTGGGCTACATGTATCAGAATCTTACTGATCTGAGTCCGCTCCATCAGTGCTATATACCTGCGTATACTAGTGGGTACAAGACATCCATATTACCATAGTAACAGGAAATGGGATATGGAGTGATGTCTGATAGATCCCTTGTGACACACCAACAGATGTGTGAAAAACCAGCACATAACCACTATAAGACGTATATGTACCAATAATGATCTGTTTCAAGCATCAACTGTGAGTTAGACAAAGATGTGCACTATTTTTCAGGTATCAAAATTGCAACTCAGAGTAACAAGAGAAGTGCTGATGTCTCCACTCAATATCTGCCGTACTGTTGAACTCCCAGATGTATTGGCCTAACTCAATAAATTATGTCTACACTATTGTGATACACAGCATGGGTATCGTGATATGCAAACTTTATTAAGTATTGCCCAGCCATATGTTTAGGGTAAAACTGCTGACCTGTGGTTGGACACCAGCAGATAGTGTACAAGAATTTATAGCTAAGATCATGTGAGCCCAAACAGTTACTTACTTCAGTGTTTTCAAGCTGTGGTTCACCCTCAGAGCTTCACCCAGAGATTCGGCTCCACCATCTCCAATCCAGTCCTCTCCAAGACTGTTGAAGAGAGTACTCCAGAGTTAGTGCAAGTAGTGAAACTGAATGGGATAGTGCATATGACTAGGTGTCGTCATCCCTCATCCCATTTCAGTATTTTGTCTCAGTGTACATGCTGTCTGGCAGCTGTGTGACAGTGCAATCATGGCATCCCGTTGTGTGGACCAACGTACTGATCGGTTTTATATAGCTATCACTTATAAACCTGAAATGCCCATGGATCAATTCACATCCGTATAGAGGTTACAAAGGGGTGTGGTCAGATATGATCACACCCCTTCGTTGCAAAGTAATGTACATACATGCATTGTGCATTGTGAAACACAAAATGCTATGAGAGGAGGGAGCCAGTCCTTACAGTACAGTCCCACTAATGGGTGTGGTCAGATATTTGGAAGCCGTGTACAGCACATTCCATGGCAAAGCAGTATGGATAGTGTACTATGAGACCTGCTAGTGTCTCACACGTGCAAAGCCAAGTGAGGTTGTTATTAACAGACAATGCACTAGCTGCAAACTGATAACATTAATTGCCGAGCGGGAAGCGAGGCAACTAATCGTGCAGTGTGGAGGTCGAATCTGAGCTAGTGTGACTATATTTGTCTGTAACGCATTGTAAGTGGCCCCGCACGTAAATTACGCGTTGGACCCCGGCCCCGCACGTGCACACGCGTATACAACCCGCACGCGCACCTTGTGACCTCACCTTTGTCCTGCACAAAATGGATGAGTATGTGCTGCAGCGCTGACAGGAGACGACGATTGACAAGGAAAAGAGTGCAGCGACATCGAGGGAGAACTGATGAGGCGAGGAGGGAGACTGCCAGAGCGGCTGACCGCAAGATACTTGGCAGGCAGAATAAAGTTGACGTTCGCCGTTCACAGAGACTCGCTATCACTCGTGCCGGTTTTGTTCTGAAACTGTATCAAAGCTTCCCGCGAGGCATCTCTGCGTGGTCAACCACGTATGCACTAGTTCGTAAAGAGGACTTCCTGTATACATACAGTACACAGGAATCTCAATTATTAGCACGACTTGCAGCGATGAACACATTTCTCTAAAGCCATTCCCACCTTCACTGGCAGTATGGAAAACAGCAGGAGGGTCTGGAAGATTACATCATGTGATACTGCTGCATAAGCAATATACTCCAAGAAGCTAAGCCTATATCCAACTACAGGGGAGCTACAGAAACAGACAAACTCCAGACAAGAGGCAGGGCCTAATACGTATCCTTGATTCCACACTTTTGTTTGCAGTATGGAAAACCAAGGGGGAAGGCAAAGTCTATGTGAGGGACTTACTGCTTGATTCACGACATCTGTGCCATATATGGTATCATGTGAAGTAATGTTCCGTGCCTTCCCCTTTGGTTTTCCATTCAGGACAACCACAAATTAGATTCCGTGCAAAGCTCAATGTGTTTGTAACATACTCCAATATTTCCAGTGTAGTGTTCTCCTGCAGTCCCTTGCACAGGGCTATGGCTCCAGTGGAAGTCACGCAACAGTCCAAGAGGCTGCAGTGGTAAGTGTTTATACAGAGTAGTATGACAAACCACAAATAAGATTCCATCTTCTGTTGCTATTGGAATGAAAACCTCTACACAGCCAAAAACAATAACAATCCCCGACCTGAAAGAGTTATAGGATCTATTCAACCATCAGTATCAGTCACTTGTAGCAGCCTTGGGCTACATGTATCAGAATCTTACTGATCTGAGTCCGCTCCATCAGTGCTATATACCTGTGTATACTAGTGGGTACAACACATCCATATTACCCTAGTAACAGGAAATGGGATATGGAGTGATGTCTGATAGATCCCTTGTGACACACCAACAGATGTGTGAAAAACCAGCACATAACCACTATAAGACGTATATGTACCAATAACTGTTTCAAGCATCGACTGTAAGTTAGACAAAGATGTGCACTATTTTTCAGCTATCAAAATTGCAACAGAGTAACAAGAGAAGTGCTGATGTCTCCACTCAATATCTTCTGTACTGTTGAACTCTCAGAGATATTGGCCTAACTCAATAAATTATGTCTACACTATTGTGATACACAGCATGGGTATCGTGATATGCAAACTTTATTAGGTATTGCCCAGCCATACGTTGAGGGTAAAACTACTGACCTGGTTGGACACCAGCAGATATAGTGAACAAGAATTTATTCAGCTAAGATCATGTGAGCCCAAACAGTTACTTACTTCAGTGTTTTCAAGCTGTGGTTCACACTCAGAGCTTCACCCAGAGATTTGGCTCCACCATCTCCAATCCTGTTCAATTCAAGACTGTTGAAGAGAGTTAGTGCAAGTAGTGAAACTGAATGGGATAGTGCATATAACTATAGGTGTCGTCATCCCTCATCCCATTTCAGTATTCTGTCTCAGTGTACATGCTGTCTGGCAGCTGTGTGACAGTGCAATCATGGCATCCCATTGTGTGGGCCAATGTACTGATCGGTTTTATATAGCTATCACTTATAAACCTGAAATGCTCATGGATCAATTCACATCCGTATAGAGGTTACAAAGGGATGTGGTCAGATATGATCACACCCCTTCGTTGCAAAGTAATGCACACACATGCATTGTGCATTGTGAAACACAAAATGCTATGAGAGGAGGGAGCCAGTCCTTACAGTACAATCCCACTAATGGGTGTGGTCAGATATTTGGAAGCCATGTACAGCACATTCCATGGCAAAGCAGTATGGATAGTGTACTATGAGACCTGCTAGTGTCTCACATGTGCAAAGCCAAGTGAGGTTGTTATTAACAGACAATGCACTAGCTGCAAACTGATAACATTAATTTGTAAAGAGGACTTCCTGTATAAATACAGTACACAGGAATCTCAATTATTAGCACCACTTGCAGCGATGAACACATTTCTCTCAAGCCATTCCCACCTTCACTGGCAGTATGGAAAACAGCAGGAGGGTCTGGAAGATTACATCATGTGATACTGCTGCATAAATAATATACTCCAAGAGGCTAAGCCTATATCCAACTACAGGGGAGCTACAGAAACAGACAAACTTCAGACAAGAGGCAGGGCCTAATACGTATCCTTGATTCCACACTTTTGTTTGCAGTACGGAAAACCAAGGGGGAAGGCAAAGTCTATGTGAGGGACTTACTGCTTGAATGACAGACACTTCACGACATCTGTGCCATATATGGTATCATGTGAAGTAATGTTCCGTGCCTTCCCTTTGGTTTTCCATTCAGGACAACCACAAATTAGATTCCGTGCAAAGCTGAATGTGTTTGTAACATACTCCAATATTTCCAGTGTAGTGTTCTCCTGCAGTCCTTTGCCCAGGGCTATGGCTCCAGTGGAAGTCACCTCACAGTTGTTGAGGCTGCAGTGGTAAATGTTTATACAGAGTAGTATGACAAACCACAAATAAGATTCCATGCATTTTCTGTTGCTATTGGAATGAAAACCTCTACACAGCCAAAAACAATAACAATCCCCGACCTGAAAGAGTCATAGGATCTATTCAACCATCAGTATCAGTCACTTGTAGCAGCCTTGGGCTACATGTATCAGAATCTTACTGATCTGAGTCCGCTCCATCAGTGCTATATACCTGTGTATACTAGTGGTTACAAGACATCCATATTACCTTAGTAACAGGAAGTGGGATATGGAGTGATGTCTGATAGATCCCTTGTGACATACCAACAGATGTGTGAAAAACCAGCACATAACCACTATAAGACGTATATGTACCAATAACTGTTTCAAGCATCGACTGTAAGTTAGACAAAGATGTGCACTATTTTTCAGGTATCAAAATTGCAACTCAGAGTAACAAGAGAAGTGCTGATGTGTCCACTCAATATCTTCTGTACTGTTGAACTCCCAGATGTATTGGCCTAACTCAATAAATTATGTCTACACTATTGTGATACACAGCATGAGGGTAAAACTACTGACTTGGTTGGACCCCAGCAGATAGTGAACAAGAATTTATTCAGCTAAGATCATGTGAGCCCAAACAGTTACTTACTACAGTGTTTTCAAGCTGTGGTTCACCCTCAGAGCTTCACCCAGAGACCCAACTCCACCATCTCCAATCCTGTTCTTTTCAAGACTGTTGAAGAGAGTACTCCAGAGTTAGTGCAAGTAGTACTGCTACCTCAGTCAAGTGTCATGGATGCCTCTGCCACTGATCGGTGAGTGCCTACACCACAGTATCTATGTCTACACAGTGTGCTCACCCTAATCATAGTATAAGTTAGTTGTATCCCTGGCCAGCGGGATGTAAGACCCGTTACATCACTTGGGAGAGGCCAGTGCTTTCGTTCCGCCTCGGAAGTGCCTCGGGCTTCGCCCTCGGCTCCACTCAAGCACTGACCTCTCCCGCGGGATATAACGGGTCTTATATCCCGCTGGCCAGGGATATAACCTATACATATGTACCAATAACTGTTTCAAGCATCGACTGTAAGTTAGACAAAGATGTGCACTATTTTTCAGGTATCAAAACTGCAACTCAGAGTAACGTATAACAAGAGAAAAGTGCTGATGTCTCCACTCATATCCGCTATACTGTTGAACTCCCAGATGTATTGGCCTAACTCAATAAATTATGTTTACACTATTGTGATACACAGCATGGGTATCGTGATATGCAAACTTTATTAGGTATTGCCCAGCCATACGTTGAGGGTAAAACTACTGACCTGGTTGGACCCCAGCAGATAGTGTACAAGAATTTATTCAGCTAAGATCATGTGAGCCCAAACAGTTACTTACTGCAGTGTTTTCAAGCTGCGGTTCACCCTCAGAGCTTCACCCAGAGACCCAGCTCCACCATTTCCAATGCTGTTATTTTCAAGACTGTTGAAGAGAGTACTCCAGAGTTAGTGCAAGTAGTGAAACTGAATGGGATAGTGCATATAACTAGGTGTTGTCATCCCTCATCCCATTTCAGTATTCTGTCTCAGTGTACATGCTATCTGGCAGCTGTGTGACAGTGCAATCATGGCATCCCGTTGTATGGGCCAACGTACTGATCGGTTTTATATAGCTATCACTTATAAACCTGAAATGCCCATGGATCAATTCACATCCGTATAGAGGTTACAAAGGGGTGTGGTCAGATATGATCACACCCCTTCGTTGCAAAGTAATGCACACACATGCATTGTGCATTGTGAAACACAAAATGCTATGAGAGGAGGGAGCCAGTCCTTACAGTACAGTCCCACTAATGGGTGTGGTCAGATATTTGGAAGCCATGTACAGCACATTCCATGGCAAAGCAGTATGGATAGTGTACTATGAGACCTGCTATAGTGTCTCACATGTGCAAAGCCAAGTGAGGTTGTTATTAACAGACAATGCACTAGCTGAAAACTAATTTGGAAAGAGGACTTCCTGTATACATACAGTACACAGGAATCTCAATTATTAGCACCACTTGCAGCGATGAACACATTTCTCTCAAGCCATTCCCACCTTTACTGGCAGTATGGAAAACAGCAGGAGGGTCTGGAAGATTACATCATGTGATATGCTGCATAAGCAATATAATCAGAAGCCTATCCAACTACAGAGGAGCTACAGAAACAGACAAACTCCAGACAAGAGGCAGGCCCTAATACGTATCCTCAGGAGCGCATGAGCCGCCGAAGGCGGCGAAGGAGCGTGTAACTTCAGTGCCATGTAAATACAAATTAGTTACGTACTTCCGCGTTTGAAAATAGATCGGGTACGTCAAAAGTTTTCTGGGGGCAGTTTTATTGGCGTGCAAGCCTTCAGGGGCGTCCTGACACTCGCTGGTTCCCTGCCTGTTTCGCTCTTGCAAACTTCAGCACGGACATGCTCCGCTTGATAGCGTGTCTCATGGGAGAATCCTTCACCTGGCGCATAGAAAGTTGCGGGGAGATACTTCCTGAAGGCTACAAGCTGAAGTTTCCTTCTAGCACGACCCTTGGATCGGCGTGGAGTTCCTTCTTCAAACCGAACTCGCTTCGCTTGAGGTAGCTCACTCGATGTCTACGCTTCGCCATTGCGGGTGGCTCTGTCAAAACAATGCTGTACTACTAAGCTAAGTACGAGTCACGTGCACTGTAAGGCGTCACGCAACGTCTAAATGAGCTTCCGCTTTCCAAATATGGAAGTTATTACTACTACAGATTTGTATTTTCATGGCACTCACGGGTACTCGCGAGTTACACGCTCCTTCGCCGCCTTCGGCGGGTCATGCGCTCCTGGTATCCTTGATTCTACACTTTTGTTTGTAGTATGGAAAACCAAGGGGGAAGGCAAAGTCTATGTGAGGGACTTACTGCCAGACATTTCATGACATCTGTGCCATATGGTATCGTCTCTCAAAAATACGCCCACCCCCCTTTTTCGGGACAGGCAATGTTCCAAGATTCCCCCTTGGTTTTCCATTCAGGACAACCGCAAATAAGATTCCATGCAAAGCTCAATGTGTTTGTAACATACTCCAATATTTCCAGTGTAGTGTTCTCCTGCAGTCCCTTGCCCAGGGCTATGGCTCCAGTGGTAGTCACATAACACTTGTTGAGGCTGCAGTGGGAAATGTTTATACAGAGTATGACACACTTCTCAGGACAACCACAAATAAGATTCCATGTTCTGTCACTATTGGAATGAAAACCTCTACACAGCTAGACAAAAACTATCCCGACCGTACAACTACTGAAAGCGTTATAGGATCTATTCAACCATCAGTATCAGTCACTTGTAGCAGCCTTGGGCTATGAGAATCTTAACTGATCTGAGTCAGCTCCATCAGTACTATTTGTGTACTGTGGATTTATAGTGGGTACATATTACCATAGCAACAGGAAGTGGGATATGGAGTGATGTCAGTTCCTCTCCGATAGATACATACCAACAGATGTGTGAAAAACCAGCACATAACCATCTAAGACGTATATGTACCAATAATAGTACTGTTTTAAGTTAGACAAAGATGTGCATTATTTTTCAGGTATCAAAATGACAAAATTGCAACTCAGAGTAACAAGAGAAGTGCTGATGTTTCCACTCAATATCTGCTGTACTGTGAACTCCCAGATGTATTGGCGTAACTTATGTTGCCAATAAATTTATGTCTACACTATTGTGATACACAGCATGGGTATCGTGATATGCAAACCTTATTCGGTATTGCCCAGCCATACGTTGAGGGTAAAACTACTGACCTGGTTAGACCCGTACAAGAATTTATTCAGCTAAGATCACGCAAGCCCAAACAGTTACTTACTTCAGTGTTTTCAAGCTGTGGTTCACCCTCAGAGCTTCACCCAGAGATTCGGCTCCACCATCTCCAATCTCATTATCACGAAGGCTGTTGAAGAGAGTACTCCAGAGTTAGTGCAAGTAATGATCATGGCATCCCATTGTAGGATAACATACTGATCGGTTAATACTACCTGTAATGCTCAGGGATCAATTCAATGGTCCATATCAGAGAACCGTTCTCTATTTAGGGATGGCCAAGGAAATTTCGAATTTACTGTACTGATGCACTAGCAGGAAAACACCCAAAATGCTATACAAACCAAGCATGCAGACAGAATGGCACTGCCTAGCAGTTCACAAAAACACTCGCAAAGAGTATGCGGGAGTTGAGAAACAAGTCACCGATTTCATCATCTCTCTTTCATCTTTCCGAGGGGCAACCGCACTCCTGGTAGCAGCCATTGCAACCGGTTGCAACTCACTGGTGGTAGCGCAAGCTAGGTATTGCAACTCATTCCAATTAACACACATGGCACGTGAGATTGTGAGGACCATGCTCGGTCGATGTCAATCGATCGAGTCAGCAATGGCGGCCAAAGGGAAGACAATAAATTGTTACAGCGCTCACAAGTTTGCCAGCACGGTGAGTTTCGGCATGTATATAAGTGTCAGTGAACGACGGCGATCACAGCCATGTGGTAAGAATGTTGATGTGCCTTTCCGGGCTGTACTGCCAACGGAAGTCGAAGAGAGTGCTCGAGCAGACAGCACTCATATCTCCACCACCAAATGCCCATGGATCAATTCACATCCGTATAGAGGTTACAAGGGGTGTGGTCAGATATGATCACACCCCTTCGTTGCAAAGTAATGAACACATATGCATTGTGTATTGTGAAACACAAAATGCTATGAGAGGAGGGAGCCAGTCCTTACAGTACAGTCCCACTAATGGGTGTGGTCAGATATTTGGAAGCCATGTACAGCACATTCCACGGCAAAGCAGTATGGATAGTGTACTATGAGATCTGCTAGTGTTTCACATGTGCAAAGTCAAGTGAGGTTGTTATTAACAGACATGCACTAGCTGCAAACTGATAACATTAATTTGTAAAGAGGACTTCCTGTATACATACAGTACACAGGAATCTCAATTATTAGCACCACTTGCAGCGATGAACACATTTCTCTCAAGCCATTCCCACCTTCACTGGCAGTATGGAAAACAGCAGGAGGGTCTGGAAGATTACATCATGTGATACTGCTGCATAAGCAATATAATCAGAAGCCTATCCAACTACAGAGGAGCTACAAAAACAGACAAACTCCAGACAAGAGGCAGGGCCTAATACGTATCTACACTTTTGTTTGCAGTATGGAAAACCAAGGGGGAAGGCAAAGTCTATGTGAGGGACTGACTGCCAGACATTTAATGACATCTGTGCCATATGGTATCGTCTCTCAAAAATACGCCCACCCCCCTCTTTCGGGACAGGTAATGTTCCATGCCTTCCCCCTTGGTTTTCCATTCAGGACAACTGCAAATAAGATTCCATGCAAAGCTCAATGTGTTTGTAACATACTGCAATTCTTCCAGTGTAGTGGTCTTCTGCTGCAGTCCCTTTCCCAGGGCTATGGCGCCAGTGGAAGTCACCTCACAGTTGTTGAGGCTGCAGTGGTAAATGTTTATACAGAGTAGTATGACAAACCACAAATAAGATTCCATGTTCTGTCACAAATGAAAACCTCTACACAGACAAAAACTATCCCGACCGTACAACTACTGAAAGAGTTATAGCATCTATTCAACCATCAGTATCAGTCACTTGTAGCAGCCTTGGGCTATGAGAATCTTAACTGATCTGAGTCAGCTCCATCAGTACTATTTGTGTACTGTGGATTTATAGTGGGTACATATTACCATAGCAACAGGAAGTGGGATATGGAGTGATGTCAGTTCCTCTCCGATAGATACATACCAACAGATGTGTGAAAAACCAGCACATAACCACTATAAGACGTACATGTACCAATAACTGTTTCAAGCATTGACTGTAAGTTAGACAAAGATGTGCATTATTTATCAGGTATCAAAATTGCAACTCAGAGTAACAAGAGAAGTTCTGATGTTTCCACTCAATACATTTGTAATGCTGTAATGTTGAACTCCCAGATGTATTGGCCTAACTCATGTTGCCAATAAATTATGTCTACACTAATGTGATATATAGCATGGGTATCGTGATATGACTTTATTAGGTATTGCCCAGCCATACGCTGAGGGTAAAACTACTGGACCCCAGCAGATAGTGCATGTACATGAATTTATTCAGCTAAGATCATGCAAGCCCAAACAGTTACTTACTTCAGTGTTAACAAGTTGTGGTTCACCCTCAGAGCTTCACCCAGACATTTGGCTCCACCATCTCCAATCTCGTTTTCAGGAAGGCTGTTGAAGAGAGTACTCCAGAGTTAGTGTAAGTAATGATCATGGCATCCCATTGTAGGCTAACATACTGATCGGTTAATACAGTAATGACTACCTGCAATGCTCAAGGATCAATTCAATGGTCCATATGAGAGAACCGTTCTCTATTTAGGGATGGCCAAGGAAATTTCGAATTTACTGTACTGATGCACTAGCAGGAAAAAAACCAAAATGCTATACAAACCGAGCATGCAGACAGAATGACACTGCCTAGCAGTTCACCTCGCAAAGAGTATGCGGGAGTCGAGAAACAAGTCACCGATTTCATCATCTCTCTTTCTTCTTTCCGAGGGGCAACCGCACTCCTGGTAGCAGCCGTTGCAACCGGTTGCAACTCACTGGTAGTGACTCGATCGATTGACGTTGACCGAGCATGGTCCTCACGTGGCATTTGTGTTGATTGGAATGAGTTGCAATACCTAGCTCAGCAATGGCAGCCAAAGGGAAGACAAGAAATTGTTACAGTGCTCACAACTTTGCCAGCACGGTGAGTTTCGGCATGTAAGTGTCAGTGAACGAGTCGAAGAGAGTGCTTGAGCAGACAGCACTCATATCTCCACCACCAAGGTGAGTTTCAGCACCAACTTTTTACGTGGCACAATTTTTCCCCTACCAGGAGTGTAATCATTGACTAGCATAGCTGGCCAACAAAACCATTTTTCTGACTAGTCGACTATGCCATCATGGAGGCGTGGCTTTCCTTTCATGACGCAGCTGCAGACCAGAACTAGTTTGATGTCATTTAGCATTATGAACTATGCATAAATCCATAACTGCATACAGCCTAGCGTGCTAGACCCTCTCTGGCCCGGCATTTGTGGCTCCACCACATGCAAAAGGTGGAGAGCTAGGATCTAACAAATTTTGCACTTGATCACATTTCTCTGGAATGCCAATTAGATGCATCTGTGAACCGGTGGAGTGCCAGTTAGAGTTGAGGATGAGCTCCAGATCCTGGGAAGCATCCAGGTGGAACAAGTTTAGCTCCAGTGTATAGCTTCTAGATGCTCTCCACCAGGCCAATCATGCGGGGTATACAATCACAAGAATGATGAATGAAACTGAAATGAATCAGCTCATTGAAATCTGATTGTTCAGAGAAAATTTCATCTATTGTGAAGTTTGCTGGACGCTCTCTGGTTTCCGTATAACGGCTGGGCAAAAGGTCTACCAAGCTAGACTGAACAGTGTTCAAAGTGTGCTGAATTCCAGGACTACCAGCGAAACATAACATGTAACTAGGATTTGTCATGTGCCTGGAAATGGTTGTTGGAGATCTCACGGAATCCACCTACAGTACTATAGGGAACACAAGTGTCCTCCATGGGAAAGCATGAATACTACTGTAACAGATCAAGGCGGGAAAAAACCCAGGCTGCAATGATACGGATACCACCAGCATCCACCTCAGGTAATTAGTTTTGGCTAGTTCAACCTATTTATCAGAACCAGGGGGAGGACAAGACCATGTGATGTCATTAGGTGGTAGTTGGTCTGGTCAACCACTCACACCATACACTGAGGCCTCATGGTTGCATTACATCACATTTGTGCCGAAATGCACATGCAAACATTTCATGTTCTCTATCATCTTCACAGGGAAAACTACCTGTGAATACGGGACCAGACGGGCATTTTCATCGTCAAAGGCGTTCCGTGATCGCACCGTATGCCTGCCGTTTGAGTCCGTTCGACTCCGTGGTGGGAACCATCTAGTTTTGAATATTACGTTATTTCCTGCGTAGACCACACCTACGGGCACTCCTCTAAGCAACAATGGCGAAAAAGCTGTGCATGAGTCCGTCTTCAAGTGTTCCCACCACGGACTCAAAACGGCAAGCATACGGTGCGATCACGGAGTAATTTTGACGATGACGGTGCCCGTCCAGTCCCGTATTACCAGGTAGTTTTCCCTGTGCTTGGTCCTTTGCAACTCAGAACCCACCATGAGCAGACAATGAGGAAAAGCAACCAATCAAGAACATGCGCTGTAGTCAACTTTCTTCATGTTTTATGTACTTCAAACATCCTGACTGCCAAAATGCACAAAGTTCGTACCTAACAAACCGCTTGGGTGGAATTGTCTTACATGTGTATTGCTACAAAAGAATTGGCAAGAAACTTCTCGTCCTGGCAACATTATTACAAACCCCTTACCAAAATGCACCAGTGCCAAGCTACCCCGGTATTAGAAGTTCAAAAATTTGGTCATACATACTTAGTGCACAATCTCCAGCTTTATGCATAGACTAACACAGGGAAAGTGGCGACCTTCCCTGTGTGAGTTCTCGTATTAGCAAACTAGCTGCCACCTCAGTTATACCCCCAGCTGAGCTAGGACTCCAGTATAATAGGAGAATTAGTCCACCATCTTTGTATCGTTGATCTTTGTGTCGTTGGTGACTAGAGCCGTAGGCAGTAATCCACCAGTGGATGTACAGTATACAATACTTCATCTTATAGGTTGACCCCACCCAAACACTGGAACATGTAAACCTCAAGCATATACCAGTTGTCAAAGGCCCATGCCATGAATCTTAATTCCACAGATTATTACCCCGTGCGCATGCGCGCACCAGGGATAGAGTGATTGGTTTGTCCGTCTGTCCGTCTGTCCATGGATTCCAAGCAGTGAGTAGTGAAGGCCTGCTTAGTTCAGAATAGAATTGTCAGAATTCAGAAAATACCAGCGTCTACATAACTCACAGACCAGAGATCAACCCGAGACGCAGAGAAAATTTGCGTGAAAGTCGACAATTTGCCCTGTTCTAATTTACAACTTGACCACACCCTGTTTCTAACCTTACTCTACTCTGCATGCATGCTGGATAATCGGTAGGCCCTATAGCAATCTCATTGTGCATGCTGTGTATTAAAATTCGGCAGTACGCCATAATAAAAAGTAGTGCATGCTCTGCTGAGCACCTCTAGTTTTGGTATTGCTTTAAGCAGCGGTAGCTATGTAACTGCTGACAGTGTATACACTTCCAGCAAACTCAGCATAAGCAGACTTGTCCTCCCTATGCATGCCACACACAGTAGTTACCCAGGAAATATGGAACTTGGATTTACTGACAGATCATCATATCTGCATGGAACGTACTTTATACGAAGATGCTCTTCCACTCCTGCACCCACTGCTGGTGTACCACTGCACTCGAACAACTCCTTGCACAGCAGACTGATACTGTAGCCATTAAGCCTGCAACTGTTGAGGTTCACATTGAATTCTCCACAGGTGGTTAGAATTGTGTTTAGGAAGTAACCGATGGACAGACAGTCCAAGGGACTAACAGATTCCTTGGAGAGATTCAATTCCCCATTCAGCTGTGCAGCAACAAACTTGCATAGTGACGCATCTCGTGCTTCGTATAGACAGCGTAGGAGCGATAACAGGAGAAGTTTACTTTTCCTCTGTACAATCCTGGCCACAACGTTTCTCACTCCTTCACTCTGGAGTTTGGTGAATGCTGCATAGAACTGGAACACGGCTGAAAAACGAGGCTTTTCAAAGAGTTCATTGAATATCTTCACCTGTCCTGCTGGTGGAAACTCGGAAATGTGAAATGCAGCAAGCAGCTCCTGAACTGAGAGATGGAGGAAGTTGTACGATTTGAACTCCCCGGCAATTGCAAAGCTTTCAACACCTTGAATAAGACAGAGAGTGCATAGATCAGTTGGGAGACGGTAACTACTTATGTCTGCAGTTGAGAAAGTTACTTTGTTTTCCCGCACACCACGGTACGCTAGTAGGCAGATATGTTTTAACTGCATTTTGAGGTCCTCAGGAAGGTTGTTCAATGATGAAAGGTTTGGAATCTTTCCTTTTTCCCCTGCCTGCTTTGTCAAGTGGCGTCTGATACAGCAGAGAATGACTGAGACAAAAACTCCATGAAGGGTACTGGGGAGGGTGTAGTTTGAAGCAAGGAAGACATGGGTTATAATCGCTGCATTCATGGGCAGGTAGCAGCAAGCTTCAATGACTGGTCTCTCCTTCAGGAGGGCTTTAAGCTTCTTCTCTATGTGAGGATCACCAATTGCTTCTGCAAAGTAGCCTTCTACCTCGGTTGGCATGAATCCAACTATTTCAATTCTGTGAGTGGCATGATGTTGTAGTTCAGCTGTTGCTATGGGTCGAGAGGTAATGATCAGTGCACTGTACTTCATGTTGAGACTTGAAGGGTCACGAATGAGCTGTTTGATGACAGATCTCTTATCAAGCCCTGGTGGAAATTCATCCCAACCATCCAGCACAATCAATACCTGGTGACCTTCACAATACTGAATTGCATGCACCACCTCACATTTCATTTTCAAATCATCCGGAAACAAGTCCTCAAGAGACTGAGCAGACTGAATAGTTGGATCCCGTAGCTGGACAAACAGCACAATTTCAAATTCTTCAAACAGTTCTCCCCTTTCCCACATCTGACACATATGCCAGGCCATGGTGCTCTTACCAGTACCAGGGGCTCCTTCGATCAGGAAGATTTTACGACCTGGTCTATAACGACCCCTTGGATGTAAACTGGCTGATATGTTCTCAAGTTGTATTTTATCTTTACCATAAATTGCACCACTGACGTCTCCCCTCAGCAGAAGCTTCACCACCTCTTCATTGGGACCATACCGCAGTCCCTCTTGGGTGACCATGGCAAGGTTGAAGACCTTTTGGGTGGGTGGAGGGGGCCATTGGAGACTGAGGAATGACCGACTTACAGAGCGATACTTGTCTCTAAGGAGGTTGGCTAGTAACAGCGAATTTTTCTGTTTGTTTCTTCCGGATGTTCTGATATGCATTGTTCATCCCAGTGGCTGCTACTCACGCCATGGTATTGGCTGTTTCTTGTGCCAGGGTGTTGGCTGCTACTCATGCCAGGATGTTGGCTGCTACTCACGCCAGGATGTTGGCTGCTACTCACGCCAGGATGTTGGCTGCTACTCACGCCAGGATGTTGGCTGCTACTCACGCCAGGATGTTGGCTGCTACTCACGCCAGGGTGTTGGCTGCTGTTGTGAACCCCTGCAAGTAAGTATTACAAAAACACTACCTGTGAGTCCAGGTTTCTTCTACCAGTCTTCTACATTTACATTATGCCTATTGGTCTAGCAGCTGAACACTCGCTTCAAACCCTGGCTCCCTCCCCCCCCCCCCCCCCCCCCCCCCCCCCCCCCCCCCCCCCCACAGCTTTGGAGAAAATTGGAAGGCAGTCCTGAAAGGATTTCACACACGATGTGGTGCCACTACCTCTACCAGCTGAAAAGTAGCAGTACACACACCAGGTAACTCACGCGAGTCTATATTTCCTGCTAAAATTAGTTACTACCTTTCACATATGGTAGGTTTAACGTTTAGGAAGTGTGGTAGGTAGACACTGTTTGCAGCACCAAAGAAACTTCCAGCAATCATCACACGTTGTTGCAAATGTGCATCAAAAGAAAATAAATCACATGCATGTACCGTACAAGATACTAAGAGTGGGCGTGGTTCCTGTGCTTATACCTATTGTAGTCAACAGCCATGCATATAACAATACCGTATTTGTGCTAATAAAACTGTAGAAAAAATAATAGATTCAAAATTCACTACCGTAGGATTAGATTCATAGAAATTCCAGGAAATGAATTTCTACCTGTAGATTGGATGTACCGTTGGGGGGTCTGGGAACATGCATGTCCCCCTGATAGGTTGAGATTACTCCATGTGTGACCTTTACGGATATGTTCTGCATGGCTCCTACATACCGTATAGCGCAATTTCGCGGGCCTAAATTTTCACAAATTTTGTGAATTACAGGTCATTGCGAAATTATTTGAACTAAAATTTTGACGCACCTACATGTACGTACGTGGACAGTATTCCAACATACGCACACGACGGCTAGCTCAATGGCTCAGTTTGTGCACTTCAACAGTGAGGGTGGACAGTAGTCGAAGTGTGAGCTTCCAGGTTTACATGGAGAGTTCTCCCAATATCTGCCAATACTGAAGCTGCCAGTTCAATCAGGCGAAGGTCAGGGGGACGCCCAGTATCTGAAAACAAATGCTGAGAACGTCGAAGTGGGGAAGAGAGTCGCAGAATACAACGCACTGATGAAGTGACAGTCGCGCACGGGGTCTTCAAGTGCAGTACACCACACCCATTGTGGGTGTGGCGCGTTTTGACCGTGAATTCGCAAATTGTGAAATGTTCTCGAAGAGTAATTCGCAAAAATTTAGACCCGCGAAATTTAAGCGCAATACGGTATGCAAGGTTAAGGTAGGAAACATGGGTACCGCGATCTCCGAAACCAAGTTGATGGATAAATGGGCAGCATCAAAGCGTACACAAGTTTCAGCAATACTTTGCATCAAACTGCTCCCTCTGCTTGAAAATGCCCTAAAACTCAATTTTAAGGCCCTCTACGAAATTGAAAATTTGGACCCTCTCCAAGGCCCCACCCACACTCTGACCCCATCATCAATACACACACTAAACAGGCCAAAAAACTACGGATGGATTTACCACCTGCTCTCCTCACTTGCAGGCTACAGCCCAAAACTCACTGCCACCCTCAAAAACAGAGGTTTGGCTACCCTAGGCTTTCAAAAAAAATTCCACGCACACCAGCTAAAACCGACTCAAGCCAAGGGCACTCTTCAAAAGGTCAACCTACCCCTTGCAAAACTAGGGATGCTTTTCCACGTTCACCTCTCGGTTACAGAGTTTTGGCCACACATCCACTCCCTCTCACCACCCCAGTCCAGCTACCAAACCAGCCAAATTCGCCCTAACACGAAAATGGGCGGGGCCTGTAATGCCGAAAGGTCAACTCTCTAGAGTACCTTGGCCAGGGAGCTGTCGGAGGCTGTTCACTTTCCAGGCTGTTCTTCGGCCACTTCAGCAGCCCAACAAACATTCTGCTCACTCGACCTAGCTATTCACACTCAGATATCCCCTCGCTACATTCAATAAGCCAGAATAGCTTCTTACGTAAAAAAAAGAAAAAAAAAAAAGAAGAGTGTTCAAACAAATCTTCAAAGTACCGAACGGCCACATCAGAGTACCGATTTGAAACTAGAAAGGGCCGCTAGCCGCATCAAAGAGAGAAGCCCCCCTTGTTTATTCCGGTTGCCGCCATGGGAAAACGTAAACAGATGAATAACTCTATATAACCGTATGCGAGTGACGTCATCTCATTAATTATTCATGAGCAAAATTGCGCGATTTCGCCGATGCCGTGCTTCCTACCTTAACCCAAACCCCTAACTAAAACTCATGAATATTCCAGCTTACTAGCCTTCACTTGAACCCAAACCACACTACATGGGAACTGAAAGCACATCACTAATGATATTCATGAGAGTCAACACAAGCCAAACTTCCCTCCAAACAGCAAACTAAAGGCAATCTTGCTCACGACTGCTACACACGGCTACCTGAAAATGGCTCATTGCTTATTCATGAAGCTGACAGACAAGCTGAATCTCAGCCAAAGCTGAAGGCTTTAATGAGATTCATTGACCTGAATTTGGACAACAATGCCAGTCATGAGTCCCAATTTAGGGCTAATGATATTCATGATCCCTGGTTGTCAGGGTTAGGAGAGAGTGGAGTCTCAGGGTGAATTTACGAATATTGCATCACACAACACACATGCTTTCAACCCCATGGTACACCACCAAAGTTCTGACAGGTGGTCACTAATGATATTCATGAGCGTCAACATAAGCCAACCTTCCCATCGGACAGCTGACTAAAGTCCAACAAGCTCACGAGCACAGCATGGAGCTATCTAATCCTAACTCATTATTATTCATGAGCAGACAGAAAGACTGGGTTCTATCCCATGCCCACTGGGTTTTAATGAGATTCATAGGCACACCAAGGTTAGTGGGATCACCCCAACCCGGATCAGGGTTAATGATATTCATAGGGCTAGGATATACAGAGTTAGGCCAAACTCCAGTGTAAGGATTTGTCATTGCACTAGCCTAATTAAAGCCTTGAGATGGCCTTTAAGGTAGGAAACATGGGTACCGCGATCTCCGAAACCAAGTTGATGGATAAATGGGCAGCATCAAAGCGTACACAAGTTTCAGCAATACTTTGCATCAAACTGCTCCCTCTGCTTGAAAATGCCCTAAAACTCAATTTTAAGGCCCTCTACGAAATTGAAAATTTGGACCCTCTCCAAGGCCCCACCCACACTCTGACCCCATCATCAATACACACACTAAACAGGCCAAAAAACTACGGATGGATTTACCACCTGCTCTCCTCACTTGCAGGCTACAGCCCAAAACTCACTGCCACCCTCAAAAACAGAGGTTTGGCTACCCTAGGCTTTCAAAAAAAATTCCACGCACACCAGCTAAAACCGACTCAAGCCAAGGGCACTCTTCAAAAGGTCAACCTACCCCCTGCAAAACTAGGGATGCTTTTCCACGTTCACCTCTCGGTTACAGAGTTTTGGCCACACATCCACTCCCTCTCACCACCCCAGTCCAGCTACCAAACCAGCCAAATTCGCCCTAACACGAAAATGGGCGGGGCCTGTAATGCCGAAAGGTCAACTCTCTAGAGTACCTTGGCCAGGGAGCTGTCGGAGGCTGTTCACTTTCCAGGCTGTTCTTCGGCCACTTCAGCAGCCCAACAAACATTCTGCTCACTCGACCTAGCTATTCACACTCAGATATCCCCTCGCTACATTCAATAAGCCAGAATAGCTTCTTACGTAAAAAAAAAGAAAAAAAAAAAAAGAGTGTTCAAACAAATCTTCAAAGTACCGAACGGCCACATCAGAGTACCGATTTGAAACTAGAAAGGGCCGCTAGCCGCATCAAAGAGAGAAGCCCCCCTTGTTTATTCCGGTTGCCGCCATGGGAAAACGTAAACAGATGAATAACTCTATATAACCGTATGCGAGTGACGTCATCTCATTAATTATTCATGAGCAAAAATTGCGCGCGATTTCGCCGATGCCGTGCTTCCTACCTTAAGTAGGTCTTCTGCTGAGGCAGGGTCGGGTACATAACTATAGCTATGATATACCCATCAGAATAGTGTCTGGATGCAGTTGTAAACCTATATACTTATTGCAAACCTAGAAACATTTCTTCCAACTTTCTGGCCGCACCAGCTCCTCCAATAATTTCAGCATCACTTCTCAGTGCTTGACAGAGGGCCTCAAGGGTAGGTGAAGGGTGTTCCCTACTGAGCCACCTGAAAAGCAATTCCCTCATGAAGGCTGCAGGACCAGTGTTGTCAGGTGTACCGCGAACATTAGCAACTTGTGAGGTCATTCCCAGCTGATCAGCAAGTGGAACCCAATGGGCAGAAACATCGCAGAGGCATCCCTTTAGTCTCCCCAGATCGTCAAGTTTCAATGGAGTTTCTGTCAATGAAATAGCAAACAAAACTTCCGTTAAGAAAATACAACACATGCATTTCTAATTCCAAGTTACCCCCTTTCCCATACACTGCTGAATTCAGCTGGAAGGCAAGGGGAATTGACCTTATTTAACCAATTGTCAGACTAGCCTCGTTCCCAGGCCTCCGCCTCGCAGCTGTGGAGAAAAATCGAGAGTTTTTCTCCACGGCTGTGAGATGAAATCTGGGCAGAGGCCTGGAAACAAGGCTATTGTCAGACAGCTTCAAACATGTTTCAACCACCTGTTGGTATAGTTACAGCAAATCATGCCATTTTGGGAGATGTCTTTCCACTAGAGTAGTGAAAATCCGTGATAAAATGTTTGGAAACTTTTACCATTCATCAAGCTCAGAAATTATGGTATCAATGATGTCAGCGCGTGAATTCCAATAACGTGCAGTCCGTCCAGCATTTTCGGTTACAATATATGGGGTGAGTGCTCTTATTGGGCACCTCTAGTTCAATGAATTGATCAGAACTATACGGACTCACCGGGTCCTGGGTTGGACTCCACATCTCCCCCCCTCAGTAGGAGCACTGCCATCACGACCATGGAGAACCTCAGTAGCAGGGGGGCACCCCGGAATGTCACCCTGCTCACATAACGAACAGAGCGACGAAACAACCACCGTCCCTTGATGACCACCTTTGATACACACCACCGTGCAGCAGAGTAGAGGGAACTGTGAGGAGGTATCATGTGTTAATGCTAGAAACAAGTGTTAGCCTTTGTGACATGCTCGGAGAAAGGACACAGCAACTTTTTCACCCTTGAAGTGTTGTTAGTCTTTCAAAGTTTCCTTTTAATGCCCACTGACCAAATCTCCTACTTAATGCTGAGTACATAAGCACGAGGTTCGAATGGGGTCTGTATTCTCACGATGTACGAGGCTAGGGTACGAACCTTCAGGGCTTGCAGAGCTAGAACAGAGTCGAACAGTCAACATCTTTACAACTCAGATTCACAAGCATGTGGCAAGGCCACACGTACACATGCAGCATGAGGCACACTGTGGATGCATCCCCACAAACTTCCTCTACAGGAAATCTAATTGCAAAATGCAAATTATGAAGTGCTAGTGCAATTTTCCAAATTTGTTATGATTGCTAAGACAAGAGCACGAGAGGCTTCACAAGAGGGAGTATGAATAGAGACAGAGGAGCAGCAACAATGTGACATGTAAGCAGAGTGCATGGGTGCATGACATGATGCGTGAAAAGAGCTTCCTGATTAGATCGTCAGAGGATGCTGAACAAACAGGCAGAAAGACTCATGCTCCCTCACTCCACATGCTCTGCATTCACTTAGTTACCTTCCCCACTGATGTAGAGAGACCAGCATCAGTGATATCACTCGCACACAGACCTCCAGCACTGTTGCCACACTCAGTGGCCTGGGCCTGAGAGAGGTAGGGGTCATGGTTGGGCGAGGCTGCATTCGGGCCTGCCATCGTCCAATCATGGAACAGTACGTGGCCAGGTCAATTGGCATTCTGCACCTCTACAGAAAGAGAATCCCAGAAACTCAGTAAATCAACTCTGAGTGCAAACCCGAGTAAATACTTGCAGCATGAGTTCCATGAGGATAATAATCATGACACAGAGGTGCAGCCATTAAAACAGGGACAAGGCCAAACATAAGTCTGTGAACCAGTCCACGGCAGACTACTCTCCAATGTATTCCATTGGCAACTTCAGATGTTGTTGGCTCCCTACACTGCTCAAGAGGAAAAGCTGCTTCACCAACTACTTCGTGATTAGCCTTGCAAAAGGGAATTGTATACGTGAGATGAGTCTAAATAATGCATAATAATCAGATGAGTCTATATAATGCATAATAATCTGATAGGAATAGTGCGCATGTACTACATGTACTACATGTTGTACTAATACGGAATTTTAGCCAATATTCCGATAACTGATATTAGCTGGTACCAATTTATAACTTCATTTAACTACCTTTCGATAGACAATTTTGTGGGCAATTGCTCATTTAGCATTGCTAATTATTGGTGAACACTAACATGTACCATTCATCAAGTGGAGCTGTCAACTGGTCTGAGCAGCACCATGTTTGGTACGGCCATAGCCCTACACTGGTTCGTACGTCTGTTGTCCAAAGCCCTACACTGGTTCGTACGTCTGCTGTCCAAAGCCCTACACTGGTTCGTACGTCTGTTGTCCAAAGCCCTACACTGGTTCGTACGTCTGTTGTCCAAAGCCCTACACTGGTTCGTACGTCTGCTGTCCAAAGCCCTACACTGGTTCGTACGTCTGTTGTCCAAAGCCATGGTGAGCATGTGCTTTACCTACTGTTGTATTTGTGAGTGTGTCATTGTATGCCACTGTTTGGACACATGCAGCAGAGATTGCCAGCACCTGAAGTTTCTCACTTATGAGATCTCATCAAGCTTGAGTTATCGTCAACAAAGGATCTATACTACTCTGAGTTTGGGATGACCTGTGGCAGAGTGTGGTTATCACCAGGTGTGCACAGAGGTGTGGTTATCACCAGGTGTGCACAGAGGTGTGGTTATCACCAGGTGTGCACAGAGGTGTGGTTATCACCAGGTGTGCACAGAGGTGTGGTTATCACCAGGTGTGCACAGAGGTGTGGTTATCACCAGGTGTGCACAGAGGTGTGGTTATCACCCAGGTGTGCACAGAGGTGTGGTTATCACCAGGTGTGCACAGAGGTGTGGTTATCACCAGGTGTGCACAGAGGTGTGGTTATCACCAGGTGTGCACAGAGGTGTGGTTATCACCAGGTGTGCACAGAGGTGTGGTTATCACCAGGTGTGCACAGAGGTGTGGTTATCACCAGGTGTGCACAGAGGTGTGGTTATCACCAGGTGTGCACAGAGGTGTGGTTATCACCAGGTGTGCACAGAGGTGTGGTTATCACCAGGTGTGCACAGGCATACCCGAATCTATGGAACGTGAAACGAAACGAAATGAAACGAAACGAAATGGAATGGAGTAGCAGTAACGCACATGCGCATCCTGTACAGCTAGCTGTGTGTGCGAAGCTAGTTAGCTCATAGATGGGATCGTTTGTGTCGCGATCAGCGTGCCGCAGTTCCGAGCTTTCACTGTAGGGGCGGCCTATATCTTGCAGTTTGATAGAAGCAGCCATACCTCATCACGCCTGTGTAGCTTCTATGTGCACAGTAGCACTCTGAAACAAGGTGGAGACTACCTACACACGGAGGGAATCGCTGCTATTATTAGCTATTAGCTTCATGGACAGTAGTCTGGGAACGAGACTAGGAGGTGCCCGGCCTCGTTCCGAGCCTCGGCCGGCTTTATGCATATTGCCACGCCCACTGCCGCTGTTTCACGACTGACATACTGAGCTAGAGCTCACTCGAGCAGAGAGAATACAACAGCAAACACATAATGCAACACAAGCACACATCAGATCATGTCATGTCTCATCCAATGGGCTGTAACCTGTAGCTAGCTATCATGTCATGAGGACCATGCAGTGAATACGCCGAGGCATGGGCACCCCAGACGTGACAACATTCTCCCATCACCCTGGAGCGAACCATCAGATTCCTCTGGCCACTCTTTTTAGTCACATACGTGCAACACAGAGGGAGGGGGCAATCATGACTGTAGCTGCACAAAATCTGCCAAAAGTCACTGTCAAGAGCTCTTATTAAGAGCTCTTGACAGTGACTTTTGGCAGATTTTGTGCAGCCTCTTAATTTATCGACAGGCCGGTAGGATGTTCCCAAAAGAATATATACAACACCTCTGCACACCCATTCGAGGTACATGCAGCTAAGTCTTATGAGCTTCAGCCGCTTGCACCAGGTACCACAGAAGTCCTGTCACTTCGAAAATAAGAGCTCTCTCACAGCTCCCGGTGGCATGTCCCCAACAAAATCACACCGCTGAACACTCCTTCAAGGGGCTCTCACCACAGTCTTATCTTCGAAAGTAAGAGCACTCTCTCACAGCTAGCTGTAGCTACCTAGCTAGCTACCTGTAGCTACTTATTCGTGCACGTGCGTGCTCGGTCCAGCTACTATTATTCCGTTCCATTTCATTTTGTTTCGTTTCGTTTCACGTTCCATAGATTCGGATATGCCGGTGTGCACATGCATAAGTCATATTGAATTCGAATCTGGACAACACACTTGCAAACCTCAGCAGCCATCCACAACTCTGAGAACAAGAGAGAGGGATCACTAACCAGGCCATGAAGTAGATGCTGCATGCATGAGTTAGGGTTCGATTTCCTTATTGAGCACAGTCACCTAGGCCTTCTGACTTATATACGTTGCATAAGATAACACTCATATATTCACAGTGCATTGTTTAGCAGTGTTTGCATGGTTACCTCACAGTTGTAGCTATGACCTTATATGTACATGTTATTTAAAGAATGCAGTGAATATTAGTGGGTGGCTTACTCTGACAAATATCACCAAATTGACTGGATCCAATGATTTGTTAAAATAGCTTTTTTTTTCTTTGTGAAGAAACTGCAGAAGTAGAGGAAAAAACAGTAGCTAGCACATTTGTATATTCTTAGGAATGGCTTGAAATCATAATTGGAGCGGGAAAAGGCATAGACTCATCCCTAATTATGCATGAACAAACTGAATGAACACTTTAATTTTTACACAATTATTGGCATAGGGAAACCTACACAAATTACAAATGACGCCAGACCATGGCAGGTGTTCAAATGACATGTACCCCTCACTCAAGTTTGGTACGGCAGTACTATACACTGAACAGTTCACTAAACCTGTAGCATGATACCAGAGCATACAGTGTATATTACCAATCATGAAGGTGGAACGATGGTACCACTATTACAGTGGATTGCAGTTCCGTTTGAATATTTGCGTATTCCGTGGGTTTTCAGAAAATGGTGTTCTGCAAATGTGACACTCCAAGTGTGTGTGTGTAGCTTCTGGATAACGTATTCCAGGCCGTGAAGCTCCACCCACAGGAAGTTCTTGTCGTGTATGGTCGTGTCTCGTGCCCAGTATGGTCACAGAATTCAAATATTCGAACAGAACTGCAATATCCGCTGTAAGGGCACTGATCAACTGCATGAGGTGCACTCTCTCAGATGAACTGAATATGGCTAGTTCATGTCAATTATGTTGACACACATACAACTACATCTACATGAGCCTGCAAGGGCCTAGGGCTATATATACATCAAATATTTTGTATCGAGCCGGAGGGCAAGTGCCAACATTTGGACGTATAGCCCGTGCACCATGCAATAACTAGTCTGTGGCATGACGACGGCCAATATCATTGTGCATGGTCAATGCGTTAGCACAGCGGTACCTTTGAACTCTTTGGAAACAAAAACTCTCAAGGCCCTCGTTAGCTAGGCTCGCGGAGCCAGACCCACACGGAAGGGAGGGCTGGACCAGTTGCAACGACACTCTTGTTCTGCGCAGTCAGCACACAGACCGTTGTTCAAGTACTTAAGTTTTGTTAACCGCCACTGTTTAGGAGTCTATTTTTAAAATAGCTAGTTTACCTCAAGTACAGAGTTGCAGCACGCTGGTCCAAACACTTAGACCGTCTGGTGGTTCGAGGAGCCCATTAACACGTAGTCTCGCGCCCAGCCCCACCCCTCAGATGGTCTGGCGACTTTTTGTAATTCGAAGTGGATATTGGTCCGGACGTCCGGCAGGAAGTAGGGCAAATGGGTTATTAGGCGTAGAGAATTCAATTTTGCAAATTCCTCTCGCACTACGTGTCCTGTTCTTGATGGGACTCTGAGGTCACGAAGAGGTGCATGGAGCCAATGTTATGAATAATGAAAGTAGGAATAGCCGAAATACAGAGAAACGGAGCGCCTTTGACTTTAAATCGACTCCATTTCGATGGTTTATGAAGGTCTATGTGGCGAGATTTCGATTTCAATATGCATGGTCAGACATTCATGAATACACTGAACCAAGTAGCCTCGGAACCAGACTCTGGTTCCGAGACTATGCACCAAGCTTGTTATGAAAACGCAGTATAGCTATGTCTAAACCATTTGCATGCCGGTGACCTTATAATTCAACGCCTGTTGGTAGCGGCTGTACAGTATCAGCTGAGTACAGAAATATGTTAGTACAGTGACAGTAATACATATAGTATGTTAGTACAGTGATTGTACAGCACAGTAATACATATAGTATGGTGATGCTATACAGGATGATGCTATACAGGATGATACATTATGATGATCTGTTGATGACGTTAATGTTGAGGTGGAACAACGACAGTGACTTGTGTCAAGTAGCTTTGTCCATCCCCCTCTACCCCCTTGTCCCGCGATGAGACCAACTTGTGGCTCATTGGGTCAGAGTACGACCATGACAATGCCCACTCGGCAGGCGTCTTCTTGTCGCAGTGTCCATACATGTTATAAGTAGGTGCCTGGTGTAGGCAGCTTGAGTTCTGCCCCTCACTGAATCTTACGATTGGGATTCTGCTACGTCTGCTGGGCAAGGAGAGGGAGTTGTTGTTGGAGTTCAAATTTACACACTCTGTCTGTGTGCTGGAACAAGTGCCACTGCTGGTTGCATTCACTGCTCCATTTGGTCTCCGTTTCAAGATCCCTTGCAGTGGAGCTCGCAGGATTTCACTCTTTGTGCGTTGCTTTCTGTGGGTGGGATCTACACCAAGTTGCACCGGCTTTGACAGTGGTTGTGCAGGCTGACTGAAAGACCTGGAGTGAGCGGGCGCTTTTCTCTTGTCGGTATCTCTTCTCTTCGACAATGAGTTGGCCTGAGAAGGTATTGAACCATTGGAAGTCTCTGCTCTCAATTTTGAAGTAGCTTGTGCTCCTACTTTTGGGTCTCGCGCAGGTTTCGTGCTCACAGAGTGGGGAGACCTTGAAGACACACTCCTAGTACCAGTGGATTTGGTTGTTGGTTTACTGGAACCGGAACTAGCTTCATACAGCTGTGAAAGTTCTCGCACACTCTTGCCCGTGACCCGTCTGTGAGCAGGAGTGATATTAACCTTAGTGCCAAAGAGGCGACTCTTCTGCATCTCAATCCTAGTGGAGTGATCAAAGGCGGGGAGGGAGTGCCTCCGTGGATCCGGTTTACTGCCCTGTTTGGGTGCACTCTGTTTAGGTTTCGAGGAGGATCCTTTGACGCTGGAGGCAGTGGTTGCAGAGCCGGAGGTGCTGATGCTGCCGACTGACCTGTTCTTCCGTTTTGGATCTGGAGAAGAACATTTTGTGTCAGATGAAAACATCACTTTGTGACTTTGTGATGATTTTCCTGGGATTGGCGTACTCTGCTTCGCAACATCTGTCCCTGAAGATTTCTCAGACACTGAAGCAAGTTTCTCAGATGTTAATTGTTTTGACTGTGGCTCACAGTTGGGGGGAAAAGCTGTAAAACCTTTCTCCAATTCGGCTAAACTTCCACTCTCGTTAGCATCAGCAGATGTCACCTCCTGCTCCTCATCCTTGGGCTTTGTGGTCTCATCTTCGTGTGGTCTGGAGTCCACGTATGTGACATTGAACTCCCCTGCCCATGCTTGTACACTCATGCTGGTTTGCACCTCTGACAATGCCTCTGTGGTGTGACACTGCACAACTTCCATTTTTGGCAATGGTGAGTTTGTAGTCATGTCACTGTCTTCGCTGGAAGGACTTCCGGTTCCTGCCGGCAGGATGGTGTGAGGGTGAGGAGTGAGCACAGCTGCCGGCAGGATGGTGTGAGGGTGAGGAGTGAGCACAGCTGCCGGCAGGATGGTGTGAGGGTGAGGAGTGAGCACAGCTGCTGGCAGGATGGTGTGAGGGTGAGGAGTTAACACGGGTGTGGGAGACACGATGGGGGTTGGAGTAGATGAGAAGTTTGCTGTGTCGGAATCACATCTTGGACGTGAGATACGAAGAATTGATTTGATTTTCTGCTCACTTGAAGGACAGAGTGACTTGGTGTTCGACGTTGATCCGGTAGAATTCCGCTTGGTTGGGGTTCCATTCCTCACACTTTCCTCCTCCAGAATGGTCTCAGGTTCTGATGGAGACAACAGTGAAATACCTTCGTTCGGGATATCGCTGTCGGTGCTGCTGTCATCATCGGAAATAGGAGTGTGCCTCAACTTGAAAAGATCTGCTATTGAGGTCTGGCACATCTCAGTTTGTGTGGCAGTGTCAATAGACTGGGACCGGAACCTGGGGAACGTTCTCACTTCCTTTTCTTCTGGACTAGGAGAACGGGAATCAACTACCAGCGAGCTGGCACCAGTTTCAGGCATTTCCTCCCGTAAGGTATTTAGACTGGATGTCCGCTCCATCCATAGCGGGAGGGTAGCGCTGAGGTCGAGCTGTCCGTGGCTAGAGTACATCCTAGCTCTGGTCTCCCCTGACAGTGTGCGTGTAAGTCGTGGCCTTTCAGGCGGTGTAGAACCAAAGTTAAAGAGAAGTGAATCATTTGAGGCAGTGAGAATTTTGCCATTTCTTCTTGCCGAGAGGGAGTTGAGAGAGAGAAGGCTCTGGCTAAGACTGTTGCTGACGTTGAGGGAGTCCAAGTGCTCAATACCATTCAGAATCCGTTCACCCCGCAGGTTCTGAAGCAGCTCCCAATTGTGTGCCTTGTGGTCAACGGCCTCTGTGTAGAATTGCTGTGAGGAGTACACAATGGGATGTAAGGGTGAGCCTGAGTGAACCCTACATTAAATTCTTTCCTCCCTCTAGCTCCTTCCCATCCATCTCTCTCCATCTTCCTCCTTCTCTCGCCGTCCCTCTTTCCTTCCCCCATACACCTTCAGTGCACCTCCCCCTCCCCTCACACACCTGTGCAGCATTGATCTTATTCATCCATCCCTCTGCAACCTCAGCAATCTCTCTCCCTCTTCCTCCTCTCTCCCTTCCTCCCTCCTCTCTCTCTCTCCCTCCTCCTTTCCTTCCCTCCCGTACCCCTCCCTCCCCCTTACACACCTGAGCAGCATTGATCTTATTCATCCATCCCTCTGCAACCTCAGCAGAGTTTGCTCTCAGCACAAACCATGTTGTCACTACACGAAATTCATTCAACACCAGCACACAGAATGAGCCTGTGAGTGTTAGTGAGTGAATGTGTGTGTGTGTGTGTGTGTGTGTGTGTGTGTGTGTGTGTGTGTGTGTGTGTGTGTGAGTGTGTGAGTATGTGAGTATGTGAGTGAGTGAGTGTGTGTGTGAGTGTGAGTGTGCATGTGTGCATGTGGTGGGGGCCAATGACATGTGACGGGACATAGTTTACATGAAAGAGACTATAAAATGGAGGTTTGTCAATCAGAAAGTTGATGCGCAATTGGCCAAGGGATATTGTAGAACAGATACGCCTACAGATTATGCTAAGCATGTATGAACAGCAAAACTGCAGGCTACAGCAAGTCCAATCTCCGATAAAGACAACTGCATTTAATAGCTCAGGTCCCACTCAAGATAGTCTCGGTCCCAGACCCAACCAACCCCAGCACTGATCGCTTTTAGTATCGCACGCGGGGAATACTGGAAGCGATACATGCGCTGGATAAACGGTCTGGGAATGAGACTACCCTCAGGACTGCAGATTGGCAAACCGTATATCAATACCTGGTCTACATTCTACATGTGGGATGCAATGATATTTACCTGGCTCCAGAGGATGGACCACCAGTGAGGAGATCTTGCAGGGCTGCAATGGGAGAGATGGGATCTGTCAGCATTATACGAGAGGAGGCAAGAATAGGGACCTAGAGAATTTAATAGGTGACCTTTTACACCACTGCATTCAAGGTTCACGCCTTAGCCTAAAGGTCAAAGTTCGCAATTAAATGCCCTATAGGTCCCTTTTCCCATTCCCATGACCCCTCACATATACAGAGACAGAGAATAGAAGAGTGTTAAGGTACAGTATGAAGAGATTAAAGGCTGTGCCGCATGTCAAGGTGCCTACCGGTCTGACAACAGTGAAGTTCTTCCCTCGGGCCTTGGTGAGCAACAGCATGTCTGTGAAGAGAAACACGTGTGCTACCATCTGTATATGTGGGAGTGGGGAGGAAGGAAGCAGAGAGTATATAATATCCAGCGGTTTTTGAGTAACAACCACACTACACGTACCTTAGTAGTGCTGGGGTCTCTGAACTTCAAGTTTCCCTCCACCATGAGCACTCGAGGTTTGTCCACCTCTACCCCTGGCATGGGAGCTAGCAGATCCAGGTGTGTGTACGGCTGAATCAACTGTGTGTGTGTGTGTGTGTGTGGGGGGGGGGGGGGGGGGGGAGGGTTGAACTGGCAGCTCTTCTCCAATTGTAGGGAGACCACACAGCTTTGTAAACATGATGACTATGAACAGTACTCATACTATGCATAAGACGATATCCATGCACCTCTCTGAGGTCACTGGGTGTATAAGACTATACCCACCTCTCTGAGGTCACTGGGTGTATAAGACTATACCCACCTCTCTCAAATCACTGGGCATCTCAACTGCAGAGTAGGTTGTGATACGGTTCATGGCGTCTCTCACTCTCTCCGTCTCCTGTTGTGCCCAGAGCACGTGGTTCACTGACTGGACAAATGCCTGGATATCTGACCACTGTAGAGGATAGAGGTGGAGCAGAGGACAGGGGAATAGTTGAATTGAGAATATCTTATTTTGATCTTAGAATCACTGTTTTGAACACCAAGTGTTTGAGGTGTCTTTCATGCATCACCAAATGTCTCGTACCATGATCAACAACAAACTACGAGTGTACGTGTGCCATACTCACAATACAGTCCCCTGGCTATGCCTCGTACCATGATCAACAACAAACTACGAGTGTACGTGTGCCATACTCACAATACAGTCCCCTGGCTATGCCTCGTACCATGATCAACAACAAACTACGAGTGTACATGTGCCATACTCACAATACAGTCCCCTGGCTATGCCTCGTACCATGATCAACAACAAACTACGAGTGTACGTGTGCCATACTCACAATACAGTCCCTGGCTATGCCTCGTACCATGATCAACAACAAACTACGAGTGTACGTGTGCCATACTTACAATACAGTCCCCTGGCTATGCCTCGTACCATGATCAACAACAAACTACGAGTGTACGTGTGCCATACTCACAATACAGTCCCCTGGCTATGCCTCGTACCATGATCAACAACAAACTACGAGTGTACGTGTGCCATACTCACAATACAGTCCCCTGGCTATGCCTCGTACCATGACCAACAACAAACTATGAGTGTACATGTGCCATACTCACAATACAGTCCCCTGGCTATGCCTCGTACCATGACCAACAACAAACTACGAGTGTACGTGTGCCATACTCACAATACAGTCCCCTGGCTATGCCTCGTACCATGATCAACAACAAACTACGAGTGTACGTGTGCCATACTCACAATACAGTCCCCTGGCTATGCCTCGTACCATGACCAACAACAAACTATGAGTGCACATGTGCCATACTCACAATACAGTCCCCTGGCTATGCCTCGTACCATAATCAACAACGAACGATGAGTGTACGTGTGCCATACTCACAATACAGTCCCCTGGCTATGCCTCGTACCATGACCAACAACAAACTACGAGTGTACGTGTGCCATACTCACAATACAGTCCAGTTGCTGCTTCTCAGCACCAATTGCGGTATCCTTGGAGATGGCAGTAATCAGGAGCGGGTACTTCATGAGCCGTTGCATTGGCATTGCCAGGAAGTCCTTCAACTTTAGACGATGACACCCTGGTCGACCTTCACACCACTGTTGAGGGGGGAGGAGGGAGGGAGGGAGGGAGGGAGGGAGGAAGGGAGGGAAGGAGGGGGGAGGGAGGGAGGGACGGAGGGAGGGAGGGAGGGGGGGAGGGAGGGAGGGACGGAGGGAGGGAGGGAAGGAGGGAGGGAGGGAGGGAGGGAGGGAGGGAGGGAGGGAGGGAGGGAGGGTGGGAGGGAGGGAGGGAGGGAGGGAGGGAGGGAGGGAGGGAAGGAGGGGGGAGGGAGGGAGGGACGGAGGGAGGGAGGGAGGGGGGGAGGGAGGGAGGGACGGAGGGAGGGAGGGAGGGGGGGAGGGAGGGAGGGAGGGAGGGAGGGAGGGAGGGAGGAGCAAGGAGGGACGGAGGCGGGAAAGCAGGGAGGGGGAGGGTAAGCCAGATTCCAATAATGATGCCTTAATGCTAGGTTGCAATGATGACATCATACCTTAATGCTAGGCTGCAATGATGATGTCATACCTTAATGCTAGGTTGCGATGATGATGTCATACCTTAATGTAAGTGTTGAAGTCCGGGTTGGTCATGGCATCGTTCAGAGCCTGCAGGTTGAGAGACTCCAAAGCACAGTGCCGCTCATAGATCTCAAAGTGTGCGTTAAACTGTGTGTGGGGTGTGTGAGTGTGTGTGGGGGGGATGTATGTGGGGGGGATGTGTGTGGGGGGATGTGTGTGGGGGGTGTGTGTGGGGGGTGTGTGAGTGGGGGGGAGGGGATGTGTGTGGGGGGTGTGTGTGGGGGGTGTGTGTGGGGGGTGTGTGAGTGAGGGTCCGTGTGTACATATATGTGTATGTGCATTTTGTGGGAGAGGCAAAGGCGTTCTACATGTGGGTATCAATGAGTTCGTTACCATGGAAATGCAATTTGGTGGTCACATGGGGCACTCAATTTACTGCGCGTCTGAATATGTCTGATAATTGATAACTTTCTCTATTAGGCAAGTACCATTACATTGTTACGGACATACTTCAGTAGGAAATCTTTCAATGATGTCACTGAGTCTGAGGGGACAACGTGTCTCGTACACCTGCAAAAGGATCGAGGTACAGCAATCTCAAACGACCACAGATAGAAGAGATTACCCAACACTAATAGTACAGTAATGCTACGTACAATATTTCCATGCACTCCACTTTAGAAATTGCAAATGCTTTTAGCACTTGACGCCGGGCCACTTGATGCACAAATAATGCCATGTTTCAGGATGATACAATGGCATGGCAAATCCACAGGTTGCCACGACAACACTACGAACACACCTTCTCAAGGCATGGCTGCAGGGTCCAGGACCAGAACTTGACGTGGGCATCGTAGATCTCCTCCATGTAGCCAAACACGTTGTGGTAGCCGTCCTGAGGGATGAGAGAGCCCGGGGTATGTGCTCACACTAGTAAACAACAGCGGCATTATCATCTTCTCCCACCCTCCATTGTCCTCTAAACTGTCATTATACATTTATACCTCATCTTACTGAGCACGTTGAATAATTTGCTCTTCAACTCCCTCACTCCCACACACCCACCCATCCATCCACCTCCCATTCTCCTTCTCCCACCCTCCCTTGTCCCCTAATCCTTCAGTCCCTCACCTCACTGAGCACGTTTGCTCTTCGGATGAGTTCCAGACACCTCATAAACACCTGAGAGTGGGACAAAGGGTGGGGGAGGGGGGTGAGGAGTGGAGGGGGGGGGGGGGGGGAGGGGGGGGGGGGGGGGGGGGGGGGGAGGGGGGGGGGGGGGGGGGGGGGTGTTTGTATTTGATGATCGGGTGTATATGTGTCCAATAGTGAAATCTGATTGGTTATTATGTGCTTGGTGGTGGCTCAACTGTGACTCACATTGATGACAACCTCCAGCTGTCTGAGCAGGGAGTGTTCCGTGTAGATGAGCTCCCAGATGGCACGCTGCTGGTCACACTCCTTGCTACTCAGAGACTGAGGGGAGAGAGTTGGGGGGGGGGGGGGGGGGGGAGAGAGGGGGGAGGACATTGGGGCTGAAACCATGTCAGAGATTATTGGAGTACAGCTACTATTTGACCAATGACAGAAATCTCGGCTTCATTTTTAAAGATGCGTATCTTAGCACGATACATGGACAAGCGACCAACTCAAAACTCAGGATCGTTTTGCGTTGCTGTAATCGGCTGATACATTTCCCCCTCAATCCACAGGTATTTGAAATATCATGTGGGGTGGTGGAGGTGGGTGGGGGGGGGGGGGGGGGGGGGGGGGGGGGGGGGGTGTTGGAGATGTATCACATGCCGGTGTAGTTCAACTCAATACCATGCGACACAAGCCTCACGTAATGCAAAACCAGGAAAGCACAGATACTGTAACCAGAACATGTGGTTCTGCTCCATACAGGGCTTGTTTCCATACAGTTTGGAATTTCATTGCCATCAACAATATATCTTGCATGATATACAGCACTCACATTTTTGGCATGAGAGTCAATTGGTAAGTCTTCCAAGAGCTCTCCTGAAGACGGGGAGGGAAGGGGAGAGGAAGAGGGAGGGAAGGGGAGGGGAATAGAGAGGGAGGGGAGGAGGAGTGGAAGGAGATTGAAAGGGAGGGGGGAGGGAGAGGGAGGTAGGAGGAGAATGGAGGAAAGGGGAGGAGATGGGGAAGGAAAAAGAGGTGGTGGAGAGGGGAAGGAATGATGGGAGGAGAAGGCGAACGGAGGAGAGGAGAGAGAGATGGGAGGAAGGACAGGGAGACGGGAGGAAGGACAGGGAGACGGGAGGAGGGGGAAGGAGAGGGAGAGGGAAATTACACATGGAATGATTCCTTTATTACCAGCTACGGGTATGTATGTAGTCCTGACGGAATATTCATAAAATGTTGAATCTCACTATGGGATCAACAGGTGGCACGCGGGGTAGACGGTACGAGTCCTCGTCCGTCTGCGTGTTGGGTAGCTCCTCTAGTCCATGGGAGGAGAAGTAGGCCAGACAGTCGGACACCGAGTGGAACGTCTGTGGGAGAGGGAGGAGACAGGTACAAGGTAGTAATTGAACTCTGACTTTGCGCTAGGCGGTGTAAGAATTGGCATTGGCGAGCACACACACATGCACAAGCACACACACTCACTCACACCCACACACCCACCCACCCACACACACACACCACACACACGCACACACTCACACACCCACCTCATTGCTCTCAGCCACCTGCTTCACCCAGCTCAGAGGTCTGATGTCCACTGCACACGCAGCATACTGGGTACTGGGTGTGTCCAGGTCAACAGGGACGGGTGACCCTGCTCTGGTTGCCGAGACGTGGTACTGCGCAAGGTCTAGAAACAAGCAGTTCTTAATGAACATGAACTCCAGGACATCTCTGCCGGGGGGGGGGAGGCAAAGAGAGAGGAGGGAGAGGGGAGGAAGGGGGAGGAAGGGGGAGGACAGAAGAGGGAGGGGAGAGGGAGGAGGGGGGAGGAGAAAGGAGGACAGAATAGGGGAGAGGGAGAGGGAAGAGAGAAGAGGGGGAAGGGTGGAGAGGGGAAGGGAGAGAAAAGAATTGCATAGTAAGTACAAGCAACTCAAAACACACCCACAAGGCAATGCATCCATTGTGGAAGGTTAACGCCTCCACTCACCGTAGTGTCTGCACCTCCCGGGTCGGACAGCGGTCTTTCATTCTGGTAACGTCACCTTGCACTGTGATCATCACATATTCAGGGTCGTCCAGCGAGCCCTGGGTTTGTGTCAGTAGGCGTACATGTGGTGTGAGGTATGTGTGTGTACGAGTGTGTGTTGTGTTAATTGTAAAGGTGTATGATATATGCAGCATTCATACGTAGTGTGTGAATGCAATACTACAACATGCGTCAAAGATTCATAAACTATACCTTTCATGTGCCAGCTGGTTTACTGCTGATTGCGTTGACCTTGCAAATTCAAAGCGGGAAGTGCTGTGCACTTGGTGGGTTTCTAATTGAGCAACGCTACCATGCAAACTGCTGTGTACACTACCCGTGCTTTTGGCTAAGGTTGTACACTATTGACCATAACTCAATTAGAAACCCACCAAGTGCACAGCACTTCCCACTTTGAATTTGCAAGGTCAACGCAATCAGCAGTAACTGGTTTCACAAACCTGTTTGGTAGGTCTCCGGGCAATGGAGCTTCCTATCTCCTCCTGCAGTTCGCTCTGTCCGAGTGCTCGTCTCCGAAAGAAATGACGAGGGTAGGATAGAGTGAGAGGATCAACACCCGGGAACATCTCGTCGGGACACTTGGCCTGCGAGAGGGACGTCACTGACTTGCTGCGCTTCTGTGTCAGGGACTCTAATGATGTGTGCGATGGTGGACAGCTGTTCAGGTTCGGAGTTACTGTAGCCTCATTCCCAGGCCGTGTCCTGGGAACGAGGCTAGAGGCACTGACATACAGCCAACTAATTTATAGTGAGACCTCCTTTCAAAAGTGCAAGTGTTATCACATTAAAGTATCCATGCATACGGGCATTGAGGACATTGAGGTGGCCCTACCTCCACCGTCGTAGGTGTGTGATCGATGTCGGAATGGGAGGGTAGTAAATCGATCATCACCTGGAGAAAAGAACCCTCACAAGTGACACTCCCTCCTCACACTATCCTACCCCCACACACCCTCCTCCACACACCCTGCCCCCCTCACACTATCCTACCCCCACACACCCCGCCCCCCTCACACTATCCTACCCCCACACACCCTCCTCACACACCCCGCCCCCCCTCACACTATCCTGTCCCTCACACCCTCCTCTACACACCCCGCCCCCCTCACACTATCCTGTCCCTCACACCCTCCTCTACACCCCCCGCCCCCTCACACTATCCTGTCCCTCACACCCTCCTCCACACACCCCGCCCCCCGCACACTATCCTGTCCCTCACACCCTCCTCCACACACCCCACCCCCTCACACTATCCTGTCCCTCACACCCTCCTCCACACACCCCGCCCCCCTCACACTATCCTGTCCCTCACACCCTCCTCCACACACCCCGCCCCCCTCACACTATCCTGTCCCTCACACCCTCCTCCACACACCCCGCCCCCCTCACACTATCCTGTCCCTCACACCCTCTTCCACGCATCCCACCCCCCTCACATATCCTACCCCCACACACCCCGCCCCCCTCACACTATCCTACCCCCACACACCCTCCTCCACACACCCTGCCCCCTCACACTATCCCCAGTCACTCTCTCTCGGCCTCCACCACACACGAACCAACCCACCTAACTCATGGGGGCTAGTGCTGGTTACTTCCAGGGTAGGGTTGAGGGTTGAATTGCTGGAACATCGTTCAAGGACGAGACCACCCCTCCGCTTCTTCTTCTGTCCACGTATCCTCCACTGTGTGAGGGTGTGTGTGTGGATGGTGTGCGTGAGGGGGTGTGTGAGGGTGTGTGTGTGGATGTTGTGTGAGGGTGTGTGTGAGGGTGTGTGTGTGGATGTTGTGTGTGAGGGTGTGTATATGTGAGGGTGGGTGGGTGTGTGGTACATGTACATGCATATGGGAGGGTGTGCATGTGAGGGTGTGTGAGGGTGTGTGAGTGGTATATGGGAGGGTATGTGGCCCAAATGGACGTGTGTCTAGGTTCTCTAGACACTATGAACTGGTACTAAGTCGGAAGTACCTCCAGCTAGTGTCCAAAAGTTATACCGGCACAACATAACTTCTTAGATTTTCAATGCTGCTAATTTCAGGTCACATTCTAGAGCAGAGTTTAAATTCTGCAGTTCCTCCATTCAACCACAGAACATAACCCTATCCATTCCCACATTAATGATACGGTTAGAGTGACACCTCAATCCGGTCTCCGTATCCACGTTGCATCACGCAGGAATGCAGACAATGTATGGGTAGACAACAGAGTGTGCTGCGTACAATGTAGATCCTGTCTGCGGCTGAAGGGCTGAACTGAATGGTCATATTCTTCTTGACCACAGACCATTCCTCCAGCACGTACACTGCTTCAGCGAAATGGGTCTGGTGGATGGTAACCATCATCTCCTAGGCAACATGCACTACACTATGTATGTGTGTCTCGCAGAGCTCATCCGGTCACTACTGATAGCAGCACTGTTCAGCTAATCGACATCACTTAATTAGCATTGAAGCTTGGTTGCTATAGGAACACTCATGATTCAAAACTCCGAACCACCACAACTCGTAGCATAACAGAACGCCTCACACAGCAACGTACACACACACTTCAACATAACTAGTGGGTGTGGCCTCAAGTAGTAGTTCAGTCACATGTGCACGCTTCCCTAAGCGCTGAAATTCATGGCGTGGTTAGTTGGTTCACTGTCTGCGCTGCACTGGCTCTGTCAACTCATCCAACCTAGCTTGTCCACCAGTTGAAGGCGGATATCGCACATGCAGGTAATTGCATTCCAGAGCGTGACTTACTATTGCCACACACACATGTATATACAAACCCTAGCTCAGATTGCGGTGTGCATGCACGGGCAGATTGGTTGCCTCATCCATTGTCAATCATATAACCAAATTCTTTCAGCCATGGACATCACAATTATAATGACTGCGTGTGGGACACCAACTGACCGGACCATATCTTGCTCTGACCACAGCTATACATATTATCCTTTTGTTACCACAATTGAATTGTGCACGCACTGGGGATAGAGTTCTCCCCCGTGATCTACTCTCACTTACCATGTCGTATCACCCTGGAATGTCTGCAATGCACTCTCCCGCAGTCCTGTCACCTGAGAAGGGTAATGAGCACGAAACGTTAATACAATGCCTGCTTTTCATAATCACCGATTGTGAACTAAACCTTCCTGCTCATTGTCTCCATATTAAGAAACCACCGTATGGAGTGGCAATTAAGCAACGTCACCTGAACTATCAACTGATTGCTAGTATCCTCATACATCCCCTCGGAAGAATGCGGTGTAAACTACACTACTTATGTGTTTGAGGTGAACACACCTTTCAACTGTATATACATGGACACCTCCGTACTCATCCTTTAGGGCAGAGCCAGAAATATCTCGTATGGCACGGTGGGATTCAAACTAGCCACCTTGAGATTAGCAGTCGAATGCTTTAACCACTCGGCCACCAGCCACCCCTTGTTGTGAAGGGGCAGTTGTTTATTATCAAATGATTGTCGCCATGGCAGCGTATAGTGTCTGGTAAGTCCTGAGCACAGTGAAGCAGTGGACACCTGGTCGTTACTATGAACGTATGCATCACACAATTGGAAGCAAGTTTAACAATGGTCAGGTGAAGTAGTCTCGAGTCTAGCCTCGCGGTGGAGGGCTTGAACCCAGCCAAATGGACCTCCTGCCCCCACCCCCTACATCAACCTCGCGTCCACCTGACACTGTCTTGAGTCTATAGACTCGGGGTGGAGGGTTTGAACCCAGCCAACTCAAAATGCTCACAAACAACTCAAAATGTCCACGTACGATTCAAAATGCACACGATCAAACAACTCAAAATGTCAACGTATATGAGTCAAAATGTGCACGAACAACTCAATATGTTCATGTACGACTCAAAACAGCCATCAAGCCTCACCATCATGCACTGACTGACTTGACATTACACAGTACGCTTCTCCAATTCTCCCGACTGGAAGAGACAAACCCAGATTTTGTGCTCATTCAAACTTGTCATTGACCCTTGGTCAGCAGCTGCCTGATACTCAGTTGTGAGTGTAATTACAATAAGAAAGGCTCCCCCCCCCCCCCCCCCCCCCCCCCCACACACACACACACACACACACAGACAATCAATCCATGTTCCCATGGCCGCACAGCTGTCCTGCATGGAAGGAGCTGTGGTCCTGGACTTTAGATCTTCTCTGCGCACACATGTACGTAACTACAGTCAGTCATTTGTTACAACATAAACTGAAAGGTAACTATTGACATGTTGCGTGCACACTTGTGTATTTAGAATTCCCACAGTCGCCGTCCGGCAGCATTCACAGACAATATAGTGGACACACGGACAGACGGACAAAACCAGCTTCATGCATGCGCACACAGGGTAATAATTATTATTGCAACATAAGCACCAGATGGCAATCAACAAACCAATCTGGACAGTGATTTCAATCTGGACAGCGATTTAACAGTTATGCAAGTGCAGTTCATTGGCAATTCACCACCGCACACAGTGTGCATATACTGTATACATAGCCCACACCTGCTGTACTCTCATCGCCATAGCAACCTGCCCCACTGTGCATATGCCAGACAGCTCAAGAATAAACATGCATGGCCACAATTAAACCTAAACAATTGGAATGGAATTCATGGCTGTGAATTCACCCCCTTGAAATTCTCTCCCCCCTACGTTAACGTTGCGTCCACCTGACATCAGTCACATGATTAAACACAGCCTCCCCATTCTTTGTCTTGTGCTTCGGTGTATCGTCAACGCAACCAGGATAAACAACGGGTAGGTCCGGGAACTATAGCAGACGTGGACCTGTGGTGCATATACATGCAGTGAGTATGACATGAACAAAATGTCCACGTACGACTCTAAACAGCCATCAACCGGCCCTCACCATCACAGACGGACATGACATTACATAATACACACAAGGGGTGGCTGGTGGCCGAGTGGTTAAAGCATTCGACTGCTAATCGAAAGGTTGCTGGTTCGAGTGCCATAGGAGATTTTTTCCGGTGGAAGTAGCTGTGGTCCTGGACTGTGGATCTTCTCTACGCATACACAGTGGACGAAATAAAAATTTTAAAGTGTCCGGACAATTTGTCCGAGCACAATCAATTTTGTTCTGCCATTCTCAACTGTTGATCTGCCATTATCTAGCCTCTTTCCACGTTTTTTTCTGCTCTTCGGTTTGCGTTATCTTCCGCATCCGTGTATTATTGTCAATGCAAACTGAAGAACAGAAAGAACAGGGTAGGCCTGGGAATGAGGTTAGCCATCATCCACACATGCCACAGAATGCTTTTTTTATAGTTGTGCATTCATAGTCCTATTTGCCACCTGGTAAGTATATTCATGAAGCAACTGTGAAACCCATAATCATATTTGAAGCTCCAACTTAGTGCTATAAATACGAGTGCATGTCTCTATATTGTAAGGAGAGCATCTCGCCGTACACTTGCAGTAAAGCGAGTCTACTCGCACAGTGTACTTGCACTAGTAGCTCGCGCGGTGTCATCCCGATGTGGTATTATAATGGCTGGACATTTTGACCGAACACATGGATGTTTGGTCAGACAAAGTGGATAAATGGTCGGAAAATGTCCGATGTCCGACCGTTATTTCGGCCACTGCATACATGTACGTAACTAGTCCATGGCAGTCATTTGTTGCAACATAAAGTTAAGACTGAAAGGTAACTAGACGTATTGCATGCACACTAGTGTAACTTAGAATTCCTACAGTCGCCGTCCGGCAGCATTCACAGACAATTCACAGGACACACGGACAGACGGACAAACCGATTGCTTAAACCCAGCTTCGTGCATGTGCACACAGGGTAATCATTATTATCACAGCATAAGCACTAACAAACCAACCTGGACAGTGATTAACCAATCTGAAAGTGATTTCACAGTTCATTGGCATTCACCACCACACACAGATTGAGCATACTGTATATGTAGCCCACACCTGTACTCTCATCGCCATAGCAACATGCCCGAGGACAGCCCAAGAATAAACATGCATGGCCACAAACAATAATCGGAATAGAATTCATGGCTGTGAATTCAAGCACTTGAAAATTCTTGATATTCACAGGCAGAACTAAATTCCATGAGTCCTAGTGTATGCAACAATCTAGCACCACGTCAAACTTTGTAGCACCACGTCAAACTTTGTAGCATTCAACTGTTGTGCTCTAGCACGCACGCACCACGTCAAACTTTGTAGCATTCAACTGTTGTGCTCTAGCACGCACACACCACGTCAAACTTTGTAGCATTCAACTGTTGTGTATGCAATGCTCTAGCACACATGCTCCACGTCAAGGTTTGTAGCATTCAACTGTTGTGTATGCAATTCTAGCACGCATGCTCCACCCAAGGTTTGTAGCATTCAACTTTTTGTGTATGCAATGCTCTAGCACGCACGTTCCACGTCAAGGTTTGTAGCATTCAACTGTTGTGTATGCTCTAGCACACACGCTCCACATCAAGGTTTGTAGCATTCAACTGTTTGTGTATATATGCAATGCTCTAGCACACATGCTCCACATCAAGGTTTGTAGCATTCAACTGTTGTGTATGCTCTAGCACACATATATGCTCCACATCAAGGTTTGTAGCATTCAACTGTTGTGTATACAATGCTCTAGCACACATGCTCCACGTCAAGGTTTGTAGCATTCAACTGTTTGTGTATGCAATGCTCTAGCACACATGCTCCACATCAAGGTTTGTAGCATTCAACTGTTGTGTATGCTCTAGCACACATATATGCTCCACATCAAGGTTTGTAGCATTCAACCGTTTGTGTATGCAATGCTCTAGCACACATGCTCCACGTCAAGGTTTGTAGTACGTGGAACCTATAGCTGTCTATATATAGCGCACCTATGGAACCTATTTTTAGGCCACCATGACAGGTGGCTGCTTTAAAGCAGGTCATTTTGAAAATAGACAGATGCATGGCTGCTTTAAACAGTGACCACTTTAGAAAGGTTCCACTGCATTGTATTCAACTGTTGTCCTGTGTTTCAAACCAGTACAAGTCCTCACCACACACTGTGTGCACACTCTGAAGTCTGTATGTGTTAGTGTATGCACTAGCTAGTCAATTGATGCATGGAATGTTTGTCCGGCCGGCCTGTGTTTTGAAACCAGTACAAGTCACACACTGTGTCCTATATATAGGACACATATATATACACATATATGGCACACAGAGAAGAGTTTTGTTAGTGCGTGTACTAGAAGCTTCATCCCCAGGCCTCCACGCCCAGCTATTGTCGCTCGCAGTACAAAAAGTGTGGGCAATTAAGCGACAAAAGCTGGGCGTGGAGGTCTGGGAACGAGGCTATTATGAGGCAGGTGACAAACATGCATACATACCCATCCATATGGGGCAGCTGTCTCAGAAATTCTAGCATCATTGATCTACAATTGTGCAGAATTTACGAAAGGAATGTTGCTGAATGCTCAATTAATTTTAGCCTGGGCTGGTCACCTGTATGTGCAACTGGAACCGTCTCCAGGTGGTTGAAAATGTAGAGGTTGGACTATTAATGTTTTGTGTGCCAAGGATGGGAGTACGTCCTTGTCAGGTACAGACAACAGGGCAGGTGGGATTACGAGTGTTGGTGACAGAGTGCAGCGCATGAGTCCACGCTGGAAACAGAACACCAGGGCCAACACATGCCAACCAGAGTGAGAAGCTAATCTGTAAGCCAAGCACCTTCATGTTATGAAATGAACTCAATTTGGACCTTGAACAGAAGAGTATTTCCCGCGGTGTGAATCTCGCCCTAGCCAGTGGGGCTCAGTTGGTTCTTTACCTCACGGAGTTTATGGATATCCGGGTTGCAGACGTCAGTGGGTTCACTCTATACGTTTAAGGTACACATCTTATTAAAGCCTCCTGAAGCTTTGTTTAGAACTTCCAGAGCTACGTTTGTAGCATGGGCGTAACAGTGCTATCTTGCTCTACTAGCTCCCTGTCACCATGGTGATAGTTTTCAGCACCAATTAGTGGAAGTGCATTAGTGGGTACAGGTTGAGGAGGGACAGGCAGGATGTGTGGTTGGCTGGTTGCGCTCTGAGTCCAGCTTGTCTCTCTTACTAACACACGTACAATTGTGTGCAGAAGTTTTCAGGTTGCTTGTCCAAGATCCATTTCAATCCATGCACACTGATGAGAGAGTCTCAGAGTGCATGGTGTGTGCCTTCGCCGTTTACACGGCATAAGTGTCCCGTCCATAAACACGCACACAATTGCTCTAATTCATATTTCCCAACTTCCCAGTTTAGACTTCAAGTACGAAGGCCATTTCCATTGGCCATACTTATGAACTCATGCACAAGCCTATTTCTTGGAGAAACCACCTCTGCACTGGGTGAGGAGACATCAGAAGGATGTGAGGTTGGCTGGTGGTTGACTGCAGTGCACAGAGATCATTTCCTCATCAGGATGTGAGACCATGCATGCGTGACAGCAGAGGTGAATGGGAAGTTCACCCTGTGCTCTGTACTGATGGTTGAGAGTACTGCTCCAGAGGTCTGCCAGCAGACAGCATGACTTGAACCAATTAAGTCTCTGCAGGCACCAGAAAGGCTACACTCCCTGTTCTCAGAATGCCATTACCTACCACACCCACTTGCATATTAATTGACACAGAAATGCTACACCTGGGTTTGGCAATTGAAGAATTCAGTCACCCGTGGCTGACTCCCCCCTTCCCCCTCCCTCCCCCTCCCCCTGCAGTCAGTTCAGTGGCCAGCTAACCTCGACCTATACAATGTGGGAATGACTCGGCTGTTGTCGACCAATACATTGTGGGAATGACTCAAGCTGTTGTCGACCGTATACAATATTAGTATTGACACTGGAAACCAGACGTGCTGATAACCACTAGCATGGGCAGTGTATCGTTGCATCTCAATTACCACCACAAGTTGTGTACAACAACTACCAGTGTTGCAGCTACGTACGCTACCCTTGTCCCCGACCCAAGAACGAGGCTACACCTACCCTTGTCCCCAACCCGAGAACGAGACTACACCTACCCTTGTCCCCAACCCGAGAACGAGGCTACACCTACCCTTGTCCCCGACCCGAGAACGAGACTACACCTACCCTTGTCCCCGACCCGAGAACGAGGCTACACCTACCCTTGTCCCCGACCCGAGAACGAGACTACACCTACCCTTGTCCCCGACCCGAGAACGAGACTACACCTACCCTTGTCCCCGACCCGAGAACGAGACTACACCTACCCTTGTCCCCGACCCGAGAACGAGACTACACCTACCCTTGTCCCCGACCCGAGAACGAGACTACACCTACCCTTGTCCCCAACCCGAGAACGAGGCTACACCTGCGTACCTGTATTCAGAGCTACCATAGGAAGACTGCCATAAACTTTCTCAGAATCCCTCAATATTTTTGTTACTTCCCCCCCCCCCCCCCCCCCCCCCCCTTCCCCTCCCCTCCCTTCCTGTTTTTCTCAATGCAAGATACCACCATGTAGAGTGGCTAACGAGGTAACCGGAACTAGCAGCTGAATGCACTAACCAACCTGGGACCGACGGCATTACATCCCCTCCGAAGGATGTGGCATAACGGGTTAAAACACCTGAAAGAATATACCTACTCATTTTATAGGGTAGAGCTGAGTATATTTCTAGGAGAGAAAGAAAATCTCCTATGGCGTGGTGGAATTGGAACCGTGCAACGACTGTGATTACAGAATGCTGTAACCACTCGGCCACCAGCCACCTCCTATTCCTTGGCGATGAAACCACACTAATGTGTTATATAACATCTGAGGGTGGAGACCTCACAGACACAGGGTGGGGGACGCAGGGTGGGGGACGCAGGGTGGGGGATGCACAAGTACAAGGAATGAGCCAGCGGAGTAGCCATCACACAACCTCCAAATCATCTTCAAAGCATCCAGCATGCCCCAGACCACAGTCATGACTGCTATGTCAGCCAATTGTCGGATGCCTGCTGAGTTCACACCATGAGCCAACTGCCCTCGTAACAGGAGCTGTACTACACTGCAGCAGCTGGCTAGAAGAATTCAGTAATTGCATTAATTATAGCTTGAGTGTATTCACGGTATGCTTCTGACTCACTGCTAAGTTATGCCATGGTGCATAGCTGCGTTCTTAGGCTCCCCTTGTGCGCACCGTGAACCGTATGCACAGGGGGAGCCTGGGAATGAGGCTAGGTGAACCGTACGCACAGGGGGGAGCCTGGGAACAAGGCTTGGCGCAATGTTCAACCAGTTGTCAATTAATGCAGCTGCCATGTGTTAACTAACTACTATGTCCATATTAGGATATAAGACTAGACACTGAGGACAAAAAGGGGAGGAGCCAATAAACTGATAATTGGAAGAAAAAGAACGTGGCAACAAGTAGGACGTCTGTAAATGCCTTGAACCAATTCAAGGCATTTACAAGTTACATTCAGAGACTTGACAAAACTGGAGCACACCAAAGTCTAGAAGACTAGAAGCTGAACAATCCGGTTGGTCCTTCCTACAGCAGTTTTCGACAGAATGTACAAAGTTCAGAGCAATATGACATCACACACACCACTAACAGAGTAGCAGAACTGGAAAGTTAATTGCTGAACGTTGCTCAGCTTGGCAAATTGTTCTATATCATTTCTCCCCACGGTGTCCTGAGCAGGAAGGAAGGTGGTGCAGTCTCCAGGTTTGTTGCGAATTGCTAGTTTCGTACTGGCGAACTCATCACGTGCAATGACGTACCTAGTGGATGTTTAGAGGAGTGTCATGAAAACTTCCTTCCAGCAAGTGAACGTGCTACCGATCGCAGTCATGGACCATGGAGTGACTGGACAAGCTGACCAATGAAAGACAGTATTCCCATACACAGGAAGTCCCAACCAAAGAACAGTGAGAGCAACCGTACCAGAGGCAGTCATGACTACCTTACGCTGCACAAACATAACTCGGAGTAAAATACTAGAGATTACTGGTGCTGCATCGCTCCACTCCCTTCTTGAACTTCCTACCCTGCTAGCGGTACAACCTTCAAAGTATTCAACTGCTAATTGGGGTTGCTGGTTCGAATCCCACCTTACCATAGGACATTTTGTTCCTCTCCTAGGAGTCGACTCAGCTCTACTGTTATAAATGAGTAGGTGTGTTTTTTTCACCTGAAATAGTTCACACCGCATCCTTATGAGGGGATGTAAAGCCGTTGGTCCTTGGGGACTAGGCTCCCCTTCTCCAGGCCCTCGTTAGCCACCATCGTGGTAACCCCTCAGGGACAATAATAAAATACACGTATATGGCAGCCCGGTCTCGTTCCCAAACACGGGGTCCGGGGGATCTAGTCTGACAGGCTCCTTGCGTCTAAACACCATCTCAAAAGCTGTTTGTACAGCAACTGATAGTTGCACAAGCGACCATGACGGTTAGCCATAGCAACAGTTCCTGCTGAATATCGCCCACTTCATGGCTACGTGACCAACAGCAGATGGTTTTGCTTTGTGGTCAGCACAGATACTAGGGTTACATACTAGTAGTGATACTCTACTAGGGGACCACCGTCCCCACCTGCAACACAGTCGACACTCACACACACACATATACAGGTGGCAAGAAAGATGCATTTACTGCAAGGCACACTACTATAGTAGCCTTGTTCCCAGGCCCCTCCCAGCTTACCATCCCTTGCCGTACGGTTAAGCGGGAGAGGGCTTGGTACATATCCTCACATGAGTGACGTCAGGGTAAAAAGACTGGTAGAAATAACGTGGGCGGACTGGGGCTCAGAACAGCAAGAAGAGCTAAGGTACCAGGTAAAATACACACGTATGTAGCTAGCGGGGGGCAACCGTCATACTCACCGAGCGTTGAATGTGTAGATGGTTGAACAACACGCAAAACGTTGCAATTCTCGTTCTGAAAATTTCACCATTTGTCAACTACATCATGCTCACGTGAGGAAATGTACCGGGCACTCCTAATCAGTGCCAGGCTCGCAGAACATTAAGGGCTAGTTACGGGTAGTCAAAGTCATGGATACGAACAGGAGCATTGCCTTGCAGTGCTCACACTCCTGATATGAAGAAGGTATTTGCTGCAAATTAAATTAATGTGGGTACAAAATTGTTAAATTAGGGTGCATTAAGGACCACAAAATTGAATTAGGGGGCTGAATTTACCAAGACATGTTTACACTACACAGACCAGTATACACACAAGTGACATCATTCGTTATCTATCCATAATATTTCTCAACAAGATTCCGCTATATACGTATGTGGCAAAAAGACATTCTATAGAGCATTTTCACCACATGATCAAGTCCCGTAAGTACATGCAGAGATAATAGAACTACGTAGAAGGGATTGGAAACGCGTAAAAATTTTGTAATTTCCTGATCCAGAGCACGTTACGGTCACGTGATCTACAATCGCAAGCGCGCTAGCGTGCACTAGCTAGGTACACGCACAGCCACCCGTGATTTGCTGCGAACACGAACGATAATGGCAAGCGAAGTCGTGAGAGCCGCTGTTTCTTCGCTACTGGAGCAGAAAGAGTATCATGTGAACACCCCAAGAAACATAACTGCATTGGAAACAGCTAAGACGTTGTTGGAGGTTACTTCTGCTAATGCAAACTTGACAATTTTTGATGCGTTTGCTCAGAAGCTGGTGGACAATTACAAAATTTTTACGCGTTTCCAATCCCTTCTACGTACGTACGTAGTTCTATTATCTATGGTACCTGTATGTTAACAATGGCAGCGTGCACAGTATTGATAGAAAGCACTCCCCGTTAGCCGTGCTAAGCATTTATAATCTTACAGAGCAATGGCACTTCATCAGATTCAGTGTACACCAGAAGCAGTGTAAGAGTACATTCGCGTTCGCCAAGATCACCACAGAAGCTACTATCTCGCAGCGCACCACCAGAGCTGCTTTCTTCCGTATACTATTGTATTCTTACGTATACTATTGTATTCTCACGAGTGTGATGTCACTTGAAAATGCTCTATTGTGACTGCAGAAATGCGAGCAGCTGCATAGCTGTCCTCCAAGTATGTTAACATTCGCTGTTAACTACTTAGCATACCTGCTAAGTTCTTCCCTATGATTCCGGAAGTATATAATCACTCGAATTCTTGTTCCATTTCGTAATAGTTGCACTCGCAACAGGCATAAATTGCACACGCTACCGATTGTCCAATTACCTGTTGACATTTGTTCATCAGCTGAGACAGCGTTCGAACTAGGTACTTTACCCTCTAACAAGGCAGATATTTGCGTTGATAGGTTTCCGACCCACAAGTGATGGTATCACATGCAATGGGTTTGTCTATGTGTCATTCAAATTTATGCCAAGTTGCAGCAATAATTTCACAAAAATATAAAGAGCTACTTGTGGCTGCAGGTTCAATAGCTCAACCATTGCTATTCACACAGTCAAAACCTGCTACTCAACACCGCCCTACCTTGAACCGCTGCACAAATATAAATATAAAGGTCGTGACATTTCAAGCACCATTAGTTACGAAGCCTAACAAACGGCTCGCCATACGCGTGTACACTGGGCGCCCATTTTGAGGGGCTTCATATTAGACCGTGCTAAGGCCCAACAGCTACACTCTTCTACACATGCCACGCTTCATGCGTAATGCAGTCCTCCGCGTGTAGCTTATTTAGCTGCGAACACACTGCAAACATGCAAACACTCGCATCACTGTCACAGGCAGCTAGCTCAATACAAACTGCTCTCACCTCAGGTTTATTAAATTTGCAGCGTATAGTCTCTCAGTCGCAGTGCCTGTACTGGGTAGTTCCAAGAACACTAGTTCCTTCGAATTCAGAGCTGCAAACATGTGCAACTTCAAAACAAACGTCTTCTTTGGCTTCCAGATAAACGAATTCCTTCAAAAGCTATCTTGTAGCTCTGCTGGTGTTGCTGAAGTTCTGCTGACTGACTGTAGTATAGACATATTCAATTATTTTAGCGGGAAGCAAGCACCCTAGGCTCAAGTATCTCAATAATTTAATTACGTCTATGGTTAATTATTAACAGCTGACCTTTGACCTTTTAGGATGGCTGAGCGCGATGCAGAAGCTGTTGCCAGCGAGGAAGAGTTGGGGCAGAAGTGGGACAGGTGCATAGCCGACGCCATCTTGAAGACAGGTACTAAGTCGTTGTGTGCGAGTGAGCGAGTGCGGTGCAAGCGTAGTTCTGGTTAGTGCGCACCTTACAATTGAATGCAGTTCCATGGTGTTAATTGCGCAGTGAAGGTGGTGTGCAGACGGTGAAACTCTTAACGGCTCTCCACCAGTATGCAGTCACAATTGCTGTGCGTAATTTCAAGGGGCGATTGCGCCCATAGGCTCTCTAGTCCCAGCTGCCGGCATGTCAAAAAGTGACCGCTCATAAGTGCGGTTTGACCATGCTGACTTTCAGCGCTTTGACTGTTTTCATCTGTTGACCGTCGACATTGCAATAAATTATACATAAGAATGCACAGGAACTCCACCCCTTCCTTATTACATGGTGCGGTCGCAGCTGTGATTGTGGCGCTTATTGGAATGACCTCCCTCTGATAACTAACGCAGGCCCTGCTATTTTCTATTTTGGCTGTTCTAGGTACTGCTGATTGCGTTGACCTTGCAAATTCAAAGTGGGAAGTGCTGTGCGGGGTTTCTGATTGAGTTATGGTCAGCAACGCTACCATGCACATGCAGCACACTGCTGTGTATAATACACTACCGGTGCTTTTGCCTAAGGTTGTACACTATTGACCATAACTCAATCAGAAACCCACCAAGTGCACAGCACTTCCTGCTTTGAATTTGCAAGGTCAACGCAATCAGCAGTACCCTCACACACCACACCCCATAAGTGACATCTGGGCATCCGCTGTTGCTGACCTCACAATAGAACGGCTGCGCTGACGTCAAAGAATAACTTGACCCAGCACTTCCGCAAGAGTCTGATATCACTCTTGGCAGGTTTTCCCGTATGTGCAGAGTCAGCGTGTTATGTGAATGATCGCATGGTTCATGTAGCTACTGGTGATGGCTACAGGTACGTGGAACTTATTGCCAAGGAGCGACCAGAGACAATTCACTGCATCAATCACGCATTGAAGTACTGCATAGTGGACGAATGTGATTCATTTAGCGGAAGTCAAGATTGCTGACTCAACGTGCACAGCAATTTTGCCAGACCTGATTATCCACACTGGCCTAGCCTCGTCCCCAGGCCTCCGCCCACACTGGCCTAGCCTCGTCCCCAGGCCTCCACACTGGCCTAGCCTCGTCCCCAGGCCTCCACACTGGCCTAGCCTCGTCCCCAGGCCTCCACACTGGCCTAGCCTCGTCCCCAGGCCTCCACACTGGCCTAGCCTCGTCCCCAGGCCTCCACACTGGCCTAGCCTCGTCCCCAGGCCTCCACACTGGCCTAGCCTCGTCCCCAGGCCTCCGCCCAGACTGGCCTAGCCTCGTCCCCAGGCCTCCACCCAGACTGGCCTAGCCTCGTCCCCAGGCCTCCGCCCAGACTGGCCTAGCCCCGTCCCCAGGCCTCCGCCCAGACTGGCCTAGCCTCGTCCCCAGGCCTCCACCCAGACTGGCCTAGCCTCGTCCCCAGGCCTCCGCCCACCACGGCTGTGAGATACAATCTGGGCGCGGAGGCCTGGGGACGAGACTGCACAAGCCTGGGTACAACACTAGAATGTAAGCGGTCAACATTTTGCCAAATCAGTTGGACGCTGTTCATATCAATACGGTTATGCGGTCAAACTTCCTCATCTATATAATCATAATTATTTATAGGTGTTTTATAGTTTGAGTATCTGATATAGCATATTCACTGCACCTCAGTATGCAGAGTATCACATATCCTCTGAGTGCATAATTACGCAATGGTATGTGCAACTTATACCACAATCTCCTTGGCAACAATTTAACGCCAATGCGATGACCTGTCTTACACTTAGAATAGAACTCTGATGCCATGTTAGAGGATAGAACTCACATGGCTAGTAAGCTTTTTCAGTGTGAATTTTTCAAGGTCAATGTGGTATGAATTTGTTGAACTTCTCAGATCTACCGCCTGACAGTATACGCATGTGCTGAGAGTGGACAGCTGAATTGTATTGTTTTAGTATGACCAGGTGAGCTAATGTACCGAAAGTGTGAATTCCAAGCTGTTCGTGTTTCTGAGGCCACTGCAGAACTAACTGGAGGATTTTATCTCAAAAGAAAGAGTTACGCAAAAGAATCCTATGTTCAAACATACTCCCCAAGGATGTTCCAGCACAATCCTACCAGGCACTGGCGGCAAGCAAAGGTTGCTAACACAGTATTGCATTCAAGACCGACACTTGGAAGAAGTGATTGTTGGCAGGTGTTTCAAGTTCTCAAGAGGGAGAGACTGAAATGTATGGCTGAACACAGCCTGAATGAGTAGCCATTCAAGGGTTGCCAAGTGGTTTCCATGGCAACAGTAGCCACCCTGTCTAACACTAATAGACTGTCCTGGTTGCCGTGCCACGGAACTAGAACCGAGTATGTACATGTAGTTGGTTGAGCAGTGCTAGTGAGGTCTGGTATTGGGAGTGGGAATAGCTGGGGATGTTCGTCCAGTGAGAGGCCTGGTATTGGGTGCAGGAATATCCGGGGATGTTCATCCAGTTAGAGCTAGGTCTGGTATTGGGTGTGGGAATAGCCGGGGATGTTCGTCCAGTGAGAGGTCTGGTATTGGGTGTGGGAACAGCCGGGGATAGTCATCCAATGATGTTGTTTTGAGCCACGATACCCTTCCGAGAATTGAACATGATCGTGTAGTATTCTGCTATCCCAATGTGAGTGACGTATTGGAACACGCAACTCAATCCGTAGGAACTGTGTCACACCAGTAATCTCAGATGATATGCTACCCCATATCACCCAGCACTGGTACGTAGTATCATGTAATTATAGTAGGGACATACCACTCAGCAAGGGTATACTACATCTAAGTAATATTAGTAGTCTTACTCCAGGGACTTACCCCTCAGCAAGGGTATACACTAGTCGACTTACTCCAGGGACTTACCCCTCAGCAAGAGTATACATCTAGTCGTCTTACTCCAGGGACTTACCCCTCAGCAAGAGTATACATCTAGTCGTCTTACTCCAGGGACTTACCCCTCAGCAAGAGTATACATCTAGTCGGCTTACTCCAGGGACTTACCCCTCAGCAAGAGTATACATCTAGTCGTCTTACTCCAGGGACTTACCCCTCAGCAAGAGTATACATCTAGTCGTCTTACTCCAGGGACTTACCCCTCAGCAAGAGTATACATCTAGTCGTCTTACTCCAGGGACTTACCCCTCAGCAAGAGTATACATCTAGTCGTCTTACTCCAGGGACTTACCCCTCAGCAAGAGTATACATCTAGTCGTCTTACTCCAGGGACTTACCCCTCAGTATGGGAATAGTTTGGAACTGGAGTATGAAACATCAATATCTTGATTACACCACAGTATAGTTGTGAACATTTCTCATGATGTAATGAACACACAGGAATGACATCATTCTTCTACTGTGCACTGTGCAGTCACATTCTGCTAGTTTGTACTCTCGTGCAAAGGACAACACAACCCTCGAGATTTCTCTGGCAGAAGATAGTCTGCTGGAGATCACTGGGTCGGGTAGCCTCATACGATCTGCTCTCTCTGGCAGACGACAAGTGCTTCCGTGTGTTCCGGACGTAATTGCCTGGGTATTAGACCTGCATCTCAAGAGAAGACGGCGTACCCTGTATACTGTCCTTGTAGCTAACGCGACTGACGGTGCACTGTATGCTCAGTGCAACGCAATGATTTATGAGCACAATCTATTCAGGACGAATCTTGCTAGTAAGTGGCAATATGTAAGGTATTTAAAAGAACAAGCATGTGCGTACCTCACTGTCCACTTTCAGCCTAAAGGACTGTTGGTGTGTGTGTGCTAAACCTTCGCTATTGAGGTAGTGGTGAGCTCTCGGAAAGGGAGATTCTTCCTTGATGATTTTCTCACTGATCATCAGTAGCAGCCCTTTCATCTGATTGGTGGGCTTCCTGTGGTGTGCCAGCACTTTACCAAACATGGCCTGCTGAATGGCGTGAGGCAGGCCACTCACTGCTGGACAAGATTTTGATCACCTGATTGGTGAGCTTCCTGTAGTATGCAATCATTATTGAACACGGCCTGCTGAATGACGTGAGGCTGGCAGCTCATTGCAGGACAGGAATTTGTGCTTTCATACCGCAGAAAGCCCACCAATCATATGATCAATGATCCTTGTCCAGTAATGAGTTGCCTGCCTTACGTCATTCAACAATGGTGCAGGAACAGTAGGGGAAATAAATTCCACATCGGTGCACCCTAGTGGTTGCCTCTTTCATCACTGAATTCCTCCTCAAGCCGTTGGTGGGACAATGGAGTCCTGAGGTCTTCCCATGTTCCCCCCCCCCCCCCCCCCCCCCCCCCCCCCCCCCCCCCGGGATGTAACCTCATTCCCAGGCCCACTCACGGAATGGGTACGAGGCTAGTTCGGACTGTTCCCCCCTGGGATGTAACCTCATTCCCAGATGTAACCTCATCCCTCAGCAAGGTAGTCTTACTCCAGGGAGATACCTATTAGTATGTTGATAAGAACATTTGTCATGATGTAATCAGTACTTAATGAACACGCAGGAATGACATCATTCTTCTACTGTGCACTGTGCAGTCACATTCTGCTACTTTGTACTCTCGTGCAAAGGACAACACAACCCTCTCTCTGGCAGAAGATAGTCTGCTGGAGGTCACTGGGTCGGGTAGCCTCATACGATCTGCTCTCTCTGGCAGACGACAGTTGCTTCCGCGTGTACCCAGACGTAATTGCCTGGGTATTAGACCTGCACCTCAAGAGAAGACGGCGTACCCTGTATACTGTCCTTGTAGCTAACACGACCGACGGTGCACTGTGTGCTCAGTGCAACGCAATGATTCATGAGCACAATCTATTTAGGACGAATCTTGCTAGTAAGTGGCAATATGTAAGGTTTATAAAAGAACGAGCATTTGCGTACCTCATTGTCCACTTTCAGCCTAAAGGTCTGTTAATGTGTGTGTGCTATACCTTCGCTATTGAGGTAGTGGTTGAGCTCTTGGAAAGGGTGATTCTTCCTTGATGATTTTCTCACTGATCATCAGTAGCAGTCCTTTCATCTGATTGGTGGGCTTCCTGTGGTGTGCCAGCACTTTACCAAACATGGCCTGCTGAATGGCGTGAGGCAGGCCACTCACTGCTGGACAAGGATCGTTGATCATCTGGTATGCAAGCACTCATATCGCTATCATCTTGTCCAACAATGAGTTGCCTGCCACACGTCATTCAACAAGCTGTGTTCGATGACGATATGACTGCTAGCATATTGCAGGAAGCCCACTCCAATCAGACGACCATTGATTCTTGTCCAGCAACGGGTTGCCTGCCGCACGTCATTCAGCAGGCTGTGTTCGCTAACAATACGACTGCTTGCATACCGCAGGAAGCCCACCAATCAGACGATCTTGTATCGCTATCAAACACAGCTGTTGAATGACGTGAGGCAGGCAGCTCATTGCTGGACAAGATTTTGATCATCTGATTGGTGTGCTTCCTGTAGTATGCCATCATTATTGAACACGGCCTGCTGAATGACGTAAGGCAGGCAGCTCATTACAGGACAGGAATTTGTGCTTTCATACCACAGGAAGCCCACCAATCAATGATTCTTGTCCAGTATTGAGTTGCCTGCCTCACGTCATTCAACAATGGTGCAAGAACGGTAGGGGAAATAAATTCCACATCGGTGCACCTTAGTGGTTGCCTCTTTCATCAGTAAATTCCTCCTCAAGCCGTTGGTGGGACATTGGAGTCCTGAGGTCTTCCCATGTTTCCCCCTGGGATGTAACCTCATTCCCAGGCCCACGCACGGAACAGGTACGAGGCTAGCCCCCCCTGGGATGTAACCTCGTTCCCAGGCCCACTCACGGAATGGGTACGAGGCTAGTTCGGACTGTTCCCCCCTGGGATGTAACCTCATTCCCAGATGTAACCTCATCCCTCAGCAAGGTAGTCTTACTCCAGGGAGATACCTATCATTATGTTGATAAGAACATTTGTCATGATGTAATCAGTAATGAACACGCAGGAATGACATCATTCTTCTACTGTGCACTGTGCAGTCACATTCTGCTAGTTTGTACTCTCGTGCAAAGGACAACCCTCTCTCTGGCAGAAGATAGTCCGCTGGAGGTCACTGGGTCGGGTAGCATCTGCTCTCTCTGGCAGACGACAGGTGCTTCCGTGTGTACCCAGACGTAATTGCCTGGGTATCAGACCTGCACCTCAAGAGAAGACGGCGTACCCTGTATACTGTCCTTGTAGCTAATGCGACTGACGGTGCACTGTATGCTCAGTGCAACGCAATGATTCATGAGCACAATCTATTTAGGACGAATCTTGCTAGTAAGTGGCAATATGTAAGGTATACGAGTTTTACACCGATGCACACAGAGTGACTGGTGTAAGGATAAAGCCACCTAGCCATGAGGCTAATATTAAGGCTCTCCTGGGAAGGGAAACCAGAAACCTGGAGAAAAACCCTTCCTTGGTGCAACTGGTGGGACTCGAACCTGTGGCCTCTCACACCACAGTCGAGTGCTTTAACCACTTGGCCACACATGCTATTGAGGTAGTTGTTGAGCTCTTGGAAAGGGAGATTCTTCCTTGATGATTTTCTCACTGATCATCAGTAGCAGCCCTTTCATCTGATTGGTGGGCTTCCTGTGGTGTGCCAGCACTTTACCAAACATGGCCTGCTGAATGGCGTGAGGCAGCCCACTCACTGCTGGACAAGGGTCGTTGATCATCTGGTATGCAAGCACTCATATCGCTATCATCTTGTCCAGCAATGAGTTGCCTGCCGCACGTCATTCAGCAGGCTGTGTTGGACAACGATATGACTGCTTGCATATCGCAGGAAGCCCACTCCAATCAGATGATCATTGATTCTTGTCCAGCAACGGGTTGCCTGCTTCGCGTCATTCAGCAGGCTGTGTTGGACAACGATATGACTGCTTGCATACCGGCAGGAAGCCCACCAATCAGACGATCTTGTGTCGCTATCAAACACAGCTGTTGAATGACGTGAGGCAGGCAGCTCATTGCTGGACAAGATTTTGATCACCTGATTGGTGAGCTTCCTGTAGTATGCAATCATTATTGAACACGGCCTGCTGAATGACGTGAGGCAGGCAGCTCATTGCAGGACAGGAATTTGTGCTTTCATACCGCAGGAAGCCCACCAATCATATGATCAATGATCCTTGTCCAATAATGAGTTGCCTGCCTTACGTCATTCAACAATGGTGCAAGAACAGTAGGGGAAATAATTCCACATCGGTGCACCCTAGTGGTGGCCTCTTTCATCACTGAATTCCTCCTCAAGCCGTTGGTGGGACATTGGAGTCCTGAGGTCTTCCCATGTTCCCCCCCCCCCCCCCCCCCCCCCCCCCCCCCGGGATGTAACCTCATTCCCAGGCCCCGCGCACGGAACGTAGTTCCCCCCTGGGATGTAACCTCGTTCCCAGGCCCACTCACGGAATGGGTACGAGGCTAGTTCAGACTGTTCCCCCCTGGGATGTAACCTCGTTCCCAGGCTGTCTCTGAGAGAGAACCTGGGAATGAGGCTACCTGGGATGATGGGTTGGAAACTTATCATGAGCGCGCTTTTTGAAGATCACGCAAACTGTAACTGAATTCCCATGGACTGAACTCCCCCCTCTCTCTGTCTCTCCCTCCCTCCATCCCTCCCTCCCCACAGGTACTGGATTCGGACTAGGATTAGTATTCTCACTTCTTATATTTAAACGTAAGTTACTATTGTAACTGTAACAGGATAGACACCTGCTGTGAGGAGCTTCAATTGACCTGCATGTACATGTAGGATTGTAGGTGTAACGTTAACCCTGACCTTCCCATGGGTAGTGTGCACTAAGGGTTAATTATCAGTGTAACATTAACCCTGACCTTCCCATGGGCAGTGTGCACTAAGGGTTAATTATCATTGTAACGTTAACCCTGACCTTCCCATGGGCAGTGTGCACTAAGGGTTAATTATCAATGTAACATTAACCCTGACCTTCCCATGGGCAGTGTGCACTAAGGGTTAATTATCAGTGTAACATTAACCCTGACCTTCCCATGGGAGGCATGTACTAAGGGTTAGTTATCAGTCTGTACTAGTCTGATGTAGACCGCACCTTGAGACGGCTATACCATCTGCCCAGCAAGCAGGAGAGGTTTGAGCTAAGCCTGAGGATACTGAAGCACACACAGGTGTCAGGCTCCCCCGTCTCTGAGAACGAATGGGGGCATCCATATTCCTGTACAAGCTTCTGAAATTCTTTTCTCCTTCAAATAAGTTCCCAAGTACATGTATACTCCTACTATCTCGGATGACATTTAATGGAAACACAGAGCAATCTTCAATGTCAGTGGTCACCAGGCAATGCTGTGTGCTAGTGAACACGTACCTAGCAGGGAATTGGTCAATTTTCGAGGGTGAAAAGCCGTGCAGTACCGATTATGCCCTATGCAGAGCATATTATTTTTCTCGTCAGTTATCGAAATTAGCCTCTTTCCCAGGCCAGTATTTGATCACGTACAGTACAGTACGCAAATACAGCGAGGGAAGGCCTGGGAGATCAGGTCATGTGAGGGAAGGCCTGGGAGATCAGGTCATGCGAGGGAAGGCCTGGGAGATCAGGTCATGCGAGGGAAGGCCTGGGAGATCAGGTCATGCGAGGGAAGGCCTGGGAGATCGGGTCATGCGAGGGAAGGCCTGGGAGATCAGGTCATGCGAGGGAATGCCTGGGAGATCAGGTCATGCGAGGGAAGGCCTGGGAGGTCAGGTCATGCGAGGGAAGGCCTGGGAGATCAGGTCATGTGAGGGAAGGCCTGGGAGATCAGGTCATGTACGATCACGTAAGGTTGACAGGCAGTAAGACACACTGGGGGCAGTGCCCAACCATTGTTTTTGCATCGATCCGTCGCCGGTCAGCGCCGGTCAGCATTGATTGTCTGCCTTGCAAATGCTCTGACATCCAGCCTTTGGACATTACAAGAAAAGGCATTGAATTTCTTTGTTGGGCACCACCCTCTGTGTGTCTACCATGTGCCTACCTGATGGCACCGCACGTGACCAGCTCTCCCAGGCCTTCCCCTGCCACGTACTCTGAGCACTGGTGGTGGGAATGGCCTAGGAACGAGGCTATGTGGTCTGCGAAGTGATCGGTTGGGCATGAAGGAAGTACTTAGTTTTGGAAATTCTTGAATAATTGGGTAGTTTTGTTCCGCCCAGTGCTGTTTTTACCGCAGCACTTTTAACATGCTGCAGATGAGTGAGCAGCTTGTACCAAGCTGAAATCTGATCACTGTAATCTCCAACAACCTCAGTGAAATAAGGCTCTGTTTTTAGGTGACTTTTAATCAAACCTTCAGTTCACTCAGTTCACTGGTCATGTATGCAGCTCAAAACAGATCTGGAGAGGGGCCTAGCAACAAGACTAGGGCTCACGTAGCCTCGTTCCCAGGATCTCGTTCTGGGAACAAGACTAGGGCTCACTCAGCCTCGTTCCCAGGATCTCGTTCTGGGAACAAGACTAGGGCTCAATTAGGCTTGCTGATCAAATTTTGTGTTGTCATACATATAATCGAGGTATGTGTTGTATGGGATGTCAACGCTAATGTGGGTCATGGGTCATTCTGTCCATGATGGTATTAGCTCATGGTTGTCATTGTTACAGGGTTGTGGATCATTGAGCTTGTTACTAGTATACCATATTGTGAGATTATTGCCATATATGGTGAATTGCACACACTCCCTTGTAGGAGAATATGCTAGGGTACCCAGTGTAGACACAATCAGCATTTTGTCCCATCACGTGACGTGGTACCCGGAGTAGACACGATCAGCATTTTGTCCCATCGCGTGACGTGGTACCCAGAGTTGACACGATCAGCATTTGTCCCATCACGTGACGTGGTACCCAAAGTTGATCAACATTGTTCAGCTTCCACACTTAAAACACGTACACACAACGCACACCACACACACACATCACACACACCACACACACATACCACACACACACTTATACATGTGCATACGCGTTCACTCACAGGACGGCCATGGCCCATGGCCCTGGGGACGGGGTTCGGTCTTGGATACGCCATGTCCAACTGCCAGCATGACTTCAGGAGAGTGAAGAGCCTCTACCTGAGACCAATACCACCGGTACGTACTCCGACTGTACCCTGATTAGAGTATAATTGCACAGAGTGCACCAATCAGATTGCTCACTGAGTGGTCCAAATCTCGGTGGGCTCTACATACAGAGTCCCACCCCGCCCTCACTGAGTGGTCACCAGCAACATTAATTAAGGTTATGGGATCCCCGCACGGTGGGCGTGGCCAGACAATTTGTTCAAGCCCATTTTTCTCGCACAGAAAGTATGCTAGTGAAATCAAACTTTCTCGACACAAAGCAGGGATGGTAGACAACATGCAGACTAATCATCATTACAGTAGCTCACAATGTAGCCGTTGTACGCTGGTTAAATCGGTTCCAGCAAACTATTCGCCAAAAATCTCCAGTGCGAAGACCGCCAGCAAATCGATTCTACCGCTGGGAGACACGCCATAGGAAGCTCTAGGGCGGGACGTAAGCGTTTTGTGGCTAGGTTGAGCAGTCCTCGAAAGAACGACTCTTGAGTGCGAATAACCGCCATCTTGACTCCCCTCTTTGGAATACAGCGTCGTATAACTTTGGAACAGTCATCAGTATTTACAAAAACGCTTCGTCTGGCCCTTTCTATACAGTTTGTGCCTATTTCAATACGGTCTTCAAGTCCAGGTCGGATCACACGGCTTTATTTTTGGCGACAAAAAAACTATGAAATAGCGCTTAATTAAGTATACGGCGCGCATATCCGCGTGCAGGGATCCTGTAACCTTAAGCTGGTTGGGCGGAGCCAGGTTGAGGGGTTGAGCACAGTTGCTTCCGTTTGCTTGCAAGGGTGAGGTCATGTACGTAACCGTGTTCCAGCAGTATCATGTGTTTGATGTTGTGAAGACTATAAACACATACGTACATATGTATGTCCAATGCTCTCCCCAACATTTGCAGGTGAGCACTGCAGAAGCCCCGGCACCAACTGCAGCTACACCCCCAGCCCCGCCCACTGCTGTGCCAGCCCCGCCCATTGTGGTGTCAGCCCCGCCCATTGTGGTGTCAGCCCCACCCACTGCTACACCAGCCCCGCCCACTGCAGCCACACCCCCAGCACCTACTGCTGTATCAGAAAAGGACTCAAAGTAGTAACTCACTTCCTAATGTTGTGTATTGTTGTTATAGCAACATAGTATTATTGTTATGAACATAGTGCAAACAACGTATTAGTAGGCCTTGACAAATTATGCTCAGAATAATAGGTACTCAAGACTTAGCCAGAAGCCTCGTGTTCACAGGACCTGGTACCTGAGACGTGATGTGATGTCATTAACGAGGACACAAAAATAACTACTGAGATCAACACCATAGTACATGTAAGCGATATTCTGGAGGACTTACGAAGTTAATTGTGTTGGCACATTCAAATTTGCCTGCAAGAGGTGTAACAATACGCATGATACAGTGCATAGTCTCGGAACCAGACCCTTCGCACGGGGAGGAGGTACATGTAGGGTCTGGGCATGTGCTTACATCTGCAATTATGTGTGGGTAATGGAAAAATTTTATGCCAGAAGTGTCTTGGAAAAGTTTATGAAGTGGTTATTGGTCCGGCAGGAAACTAAGTGGAGTGATTGGTATATTAGGGCCAGGGCCAGCTCCAGGTGTGTGTGCATTTCCGGTACCTGTACCTAAAGTATGTACTTCCTGCCGGACCAATATCCACATCAAACAGCTCTGTGCACAAGGGAATAAAATTTTCAGCATAAAATGTTCGATCGTCCGAGGGGAGAGAGACGTGTAGCCTCGTTCCCAGGCGTGTCTCGGGCCTAGAAATTAGGCTAAGAAACATGTTACTGTGTATATTATAAATGCTGTAATCATGTGGATAAACCTCTGCTTTGGCCTGGAGACTAAGCACCACTGTTTGTAGCCACTGAGTGGTTGGTTGTAGCCGCTGAGTGGTTGGTTCGCTATCTGTCAGAAGTGAATGTGATTCCATAGATAGTTCAGTGCCAAACATTTATGCTGATACAAATATGGCTATGCCAATGGTCAATATGGTTGGATATGTACTCTTCATTGAGATTGCCTGCAGTGGTGAGGCGCAGCACGCAAGATTAGCACAAACGCTCACACAATAATACAGTGCACATTCAAACTTATATATTTTTATACACAGTATTATTCTTCATGTCAGCTGCATCTAGTGACCCTGCCCATTGTTAGCAATCCCGGCCCCCTAGTCTCGCGGGGCCAGATCCACGCGAGACTAGTATCATCCTTCTCTCGCAAGGCCTCCTGGCTGCTGCTTCAACTTGCAGCAGCATGAATAGAAGCCGCCATAGCTGCAGATAAGTTTTGCGTTTGCGTTTGTGGCGTGGTCCAGAGCTATATTAATATTAGGCCGGGGGGGGGGGGGGGGGGGGGGGGATGATACCATGGTACCACCTACTGTAGTCAGTACAATGCAAGTTGAAGTTTTCAGCGTTAAGGTAACGGAGGGGGTTTCGGACAGTCTTTTAATTCCGGACACGGCATTCATGCCTCTTACATTTGCTCCGTTAGCAATTCTTCCGAATTATGGTAAGTGCACTACCTTCAAACTTTCCAATGCTGTGCAGTTGTTGGCAAAAACTGCTCCTAGAGAGCGAAAGCTGGGGCCGTGTCCCTCCAGCCGTTACCTTAAATAGCTCTTTGGTGTTAACTGCATTTTGAAAGTGCTAGCAGTACCTTAACGTATGTTGCTGTACCAGTGTGGATGATTTGTAGATTTTGTGGACAATTCATGGAAATAGTCGGAATGTGATTATCGGCTTGTACAAGTGATCTTTTTGTAACAGCTGGAGATGTTTGCATGGATCAACTTGTCCTGATTCCTGCTGTGTCCCAAGTGCTCGACTAATAAGCTTTATAGTTCATTCATACACATAGTGATGAGTACACCATAGCGATGAGCCTTTACTCTATGTGTTTAGTTGAGCGTCCTGCAGGGACGTACGTATGTGTCAACATCTGTGGTATTGCTGACTGAGTCTAACCTCTCCCCATGCTTTGTGATTGCTCTGTCAAGAGCCTGCTGTACTCATAATAGTAAGACAACACACATTCAATACTGTGAATTTTCAAGAACGAATATTTGTGTAGTGGTGTCAGTGATAAAATGGTAGAAATGACAATTTAACAACGGCAATTGATGAAAGAGCTACAGGGACTTCCTCTTGGTGGGGTACTTGGTAGTCCATGGAAACGAGAGGCATAAAATAAATTACACCTGCCTGGGCGCCAGATCTGCTAGAACATGATACAGGGACAGTACATACACAGTGCCGTGGGTGATCTTTCAAGCATAGACAGAGCCTGCAGGGGGAGAATGGTAAAGGATAGTTTGTGGGTGTGTATCAGGGGGTGTGTCTTATAGTACATGCGTGTTTGTTGTGTGACTGTGTGTGTGTGTCATTTTTGTGAGTCCCACCCACCTCTTCTTGGTCTAGGGTTGAGATCCTCATCGTCGAGCATTGTCCCATCCACACCACCTTCACCCCTCTCCCCACTGCCACTCCCATCATTACTGCTCCCACCATCACCGCTCCCACCGTCACCACTCCCACCATCGGGACCATCACCACTCCCACCATCGGGACCATCACCACTTGTGTCTGCAAACAGAAACAAAACATACACTCTTCATCAACGTACAGGATCTTGGGCTACCAACGTTTTATTTTATCGTGCCAGTGGCAACCGCACTCCTGGTAGCTAGCACTCGCTGGTTGGGCAAACCCTTCAGAATTGTGCCTCTGGTCTTTCCAGTGGATACTTCAACAGACTCGGATTTCTTCCACCAGCTACTAACAGCTAGCTTCATTCCAAGGGTGCCCTTCTCTAGACAGAAGCTAGCTTACAGCTCTTCCCTAAACTCTCCCTGCTGCCAATGCTAGTCGAGTCAAGACAAGCAATGGCAGCCAAGAGCACTCAAACTTCACTACCAAGATGACTGAGAACATATATTGGTGGTACAGTCAGAATATTGCTGGGCCTTTGTTGAGTGTCACGCATCTTGCATAGCTACTCGGGGATCTATAGGATAGCTGCAGGCTTCTATCGGAAGTGATTTACTATAGTCTTACCTCCACTGAACATCAGCTCTGTGGGCGTCGGACTGACAGTGGGAATCAAAGTCGTCGTGGTTACTGCGTCTTCAGGTCTTGTTGCAGTCGGCATGCTTGGAGATGACACAATCTCTGAGGACGTTCTTTCGTGCGTGCTAGAACTTGTTTGTGCCGGTGCAGACGACAGAGTGACATGTAACCGACTAGTTCTGACATTGCTGGGCCGGACAGTGATCTGTGTGGGTGAGGTGGGGGTTGGGGTGGGACTCGGCTGGAACTCTTGTGAGGACGTTTCGGGAGGAGTGACTGTGTGAGGGTTGGGAGTGGGGAGGAGAATACTTTGTTAAAACAGCTAATTCGTTAGTCTTGACACTTGCAACACTGCAATATTGGGCTATCCTATCTAATATTGGTACCCCCTGCAGAGGACGTCCCGGCCCCACCCTTCCCATCATTTGTTATAGCCTCGTACCCAGGCCTTCAATCGCGGGGGGAAGGCCTGGTATACACTGTTTGCGCATGTGCTTAATTTCCCCCAAAATCTTGGAAAATAGGATATCTCGGTATTCTTCCGTGAAACGATGACGTCCACGTTTACATTCCTAGAAGAACCGCAACGAACGCGCGTTAACGACGAGTAGCAATAAATTATGGCGTGCAAATGTTCCGGTGGTAGTAGTTTCTCTGAGGCTCTTACCTATGCTTTGCGAAGGCTGAAAATGACACGGATGACTGTGAAAGAAGAGCAGCGCTCCTCCATGAGAGCTGTGTACGAAGGCAGCGACGTGTTCGTGTGGCTAGCTACCTACTGGCTATGGCAAGAGCCTGTGCTACCAAGCGCTCCCTTTCCTCATGGAGTCTAGCTACAAGAAGGGACTTGTAGACAGCACGTGGAAAGAGCTGTGGTGTGCTTGTTGTGAGCCCTTTGATCGCTCTCATGCACGCGTACGCGGGTGCGTTTACGCAAACGTCATCGGTTAAGCCCAACCCATTCGCAAACGTCACAATTAAAATTGACGTAATATTCACATTTAAGGTAGTAAACATGGGTACCGCGATCTCCGAAACCAAGTTGATGGATAAATGGGCAGCATCAAAGCGTACACAAGTTTCAGCAATACTTTGCATCAAACTGCTCCCTCTGCTTGAAAATGCCCTAAAACTCAATTTTAAGGCCCTCTACGAAACTGAAAATTTGGACCCTCTCCAAGGCCCCACCCACACTCTGACCCCATCATCAATACACACACAAAACAGGCCCAAAAACTACGGATGGATTTACCACCTGCTCTCCTCACTTGCAGGCTACAGCCCAAAACTCACTGCCACCCTCAAAAACAGAGGTTTGGCTACCCTAGGCTTTCAAAAAAAATTCCACGCACACCAACTAAAACAGACCAAAGCCAAGGCCAGTTTCCAAAAGGTCAACCTACCCCCTGCAAAACTAGGGATGCTTTTCCACGTTCACCTCTCGGTTACAGAGTTTTGGCCACACATCTACTCCCCCTCACCAGCCCAGTCCAGCTACCAAACCAGCCAAATTCGCCCTAACACGAAAATGGGCGGGGCCTGTAATGCCGAAAGGTCAACTCTCTAGAGTACCTTGGCCAGGGAGCTGTCGGAGGTTGTTCACTTTCCAGGCTGTTCTTCGGCCACTTCAGCAGACCCACAAACATTCCTGCTCACTCCACCTAGCTATTCACACTCAGATAGCCCATGGCTACATTCAATAAGCCAGAATAGCTCTTTACTTAAAAAAAAAAAGAAAGAAAAAAAAAAAAGAGTGTTCAAACAAATCTTCAAGGTACCGCACGGCCACATCAGAGTACCGATTTGAAACTTGAAAGGGCCGCTAGCCGCATCAAAGAGAGAAGCCCCCCTTGTTTATTCCGGTTGCCGCCATGGGAAAACGTAAACAGATGAATAACTCTAAATAACCGTATGCGAGTGACGTCATCTCATTGATTATTCATGAGCAAAATTGCGCGATTTCGCCGATGCCGTGTTTCCTACCTTAAATTAAACGCATGCGCAAACAGTGTATACCAGGCCTTCCCCCCGCGATTTGAAGGCCTGGGTACGAGGCTACATTTGTTATAGCACACGTGTACTGTACTGGTGATCAAAGAATAGAGGTAAGAGTGCCTTGCCAACAAGGTGGGAACGGCCTGCGAATTAGGTTTGAGTGGCCTGGGAATGAGGTTTGAGTGGCCTGGGAATGAAGTTTGGGTGGCCATGGGGAATGAGATGGGAGTGGCCCCGGGCACCAAAATCCATTATGTGACGTATACCTGGGCAGCAGACATGATACAACTCTGTAGAGTGGCAGAAGTGCATGGGGGGGCAGGTGAGGGCTTGTCCGCACCTCACCACGCCAGACTGGGAGATGAGAGGGAGAGAGATACCACCACACGGACGGACAGCTGCACGATGAGAAGAGGGGGGAATGGATTAAATAAAGCAGTGGATGCATACAAGAGTGCCGAGGGGGAGGGGCTGCAAGAGTGCTGAGGGGGAAGGGGAGGGGCTGCAAGTGTGCTGCAGGGGTAGGGGTTGGATCCAAAACTATAGCATAGAGTCAGGCAGGCCCCACAAGGGAGATATATGTATAGGAACAACAGGGACATGTGCATGCAATACATGGCAATGCAGAATCAGCCATATACAATTGTCCGATTCCCAATTCTGATTCTTATTCACAACTCCACAACATACACTTCTCCACAAAACCCTGCCCACCTGCGCTGTCACAGCTGCCGTTATGGAGAACAAAAATCGGCTGCTGTTGCTGACATGCGGCCAGTCTCAGATGACAGTGGTTGTCGTACGTGACGCCGCTGGTACTGCAGACTCTGTCCAGGGGAGCTCCGGTACAGCCAATGTGGGAACAGTCACATGACGTACCAGTTGAAGTCTGGAGACAAAGGGCTCCATACAAACACTGCGGACATTCTGTGAGGGAGAGAGAAGCCATTGAAGGGCAAAATGAGGAGGGAATGGAGGAGGGAGGGAAGTGCACAGGGAAGGTTGTTCTTGTAATAGTAATACGTAACAGGGTGCACACTCGCATTAGCACTTTTCGCTATTTGTGTAACCCTTGCATTATTGCAAATTATTATAGAAAAAAAAAGAGGAGAGGAGGGAGTGGAGGAGGGAAGGTAGGAAAGGGAGGCAAGAGGGACGAGAGAGGGAGAGGAAGGAAAAGAGGGTGGTGGGAGAGAGGGAGCAGTCTATTGAGATTCCTCACCCTTGGTGGGTGGGGCTATGGTGGGTAGGGCATTAGTCTCATCTCCAATTGCTGCAAAATAAAGCAAATTAAAATTACACTAGCTGTGCAGTACTGCACACCTGGCCTGTGCAATACCACCTGGTGCAGTGTATGTGCAATACCACCTGGTGCAGTGTATGTGCAATACCACCTGGTGCAGTAGGATATGAGAAATTAGACCACTTTGACTTAGAGCAGGAAGAGGAAACCCTAGCCACTTGCTCGGCCACCAGTCACCGCTGTAGTATTTGGTGGGTCCTTTGGACTCGCCAAATGCTGCAGGCTCATCCAGCATCCTCCCATCCAATAGTTGCAGGCAGGTGCCGCAACAGGTGCACTTGACACATTAGCCTCTCCCACTAAGCCACTGAAGCTGGTAACAGATCTTACAGAAGTAAACAAGATTTGTAGTTTATTAATGTACTAAGCTAAACACCTGCTTAATTAGAAGGTATAGTTTTTCTTAGGACAAGCCACAGCAGCCTGACTAGCACTTTGAGCCTATCAGTGCTACCATCAGTAACTATCCATAACTGGGTTACCAAGCAGCTACCACATGCAAGCAGCTACCACGCAGCTACTGTGCTGCTACTGTGTGGCTAAACTCCCCCACAATATGCTGCACCTCAGGCGCATGGCGTACACCGTAAATTGAGTGAGGCCAGTGTATTTATGGTATATGTGAGGAGAGAGGTAACTGGGGGGAGTATAATTATGCCCTACAGGATTACTTATCTGCGCCATCCATCTTCAAGGAAGAAATTCGAACTCCAGTCATGCAGCTGGGAGTGTGTATACAGCCGTGACAGGATTTAACCATGATGTAATCCACGTACTAGCCGTGTTCCCAGGCCATTCCCACTCCAGGTATTGATCGTTTACCATACGCATGCAGTTGTAAAGAAGGCGGCCTGGTTAACTCATCATGTCTGACGTGTAGAAATGTCGAGTCCATGCTAATCATATCGTGGTACTACAATTATCATCTTCACATTAATAGCAGTGCTTTTATAAATTAGGCATGCCGTTGCTGAAATTTAATACATGACACACTCTCCTAGCAACAATATAGGCTAACCAGCAAATAACAATTTTAATGGCTTGCCATCATAATGGTCGCTTACAGTGTGGTGAAATCTCAATCTGAGTCATAGAAGTTGCAAACATTGGGTTCTGCCTATACTGGTCATGTGGACAGAGCCAGTGTTGTGAACAGTTGGATCACTGACGAAAGAGTTCCTAAGTGGCCTCCATGCTTTGGGTTTTGACTTTTTGCTTTGGTATTGCAATCCACTGTAGTGCTCACAGACCATTCAGCTGGGCTAGGAACGGCATATCGCTACCTGTCATGGGGTGACCTACCTGGTGATTCCCAGGTTAATATGGTCTGCTACTCTGCACACTTGTTTGCCCGTTACCACAGCAACGGAACCTGCTGTAGCCATCCAATGACCTATGAATACTGCTACCATGGAGCCAATCTCAACCCAGTGACACTGTGCCCAGTGACCACAATGTTTGGTCTGCATCCCACCCAAGCTTAACTCCTGAGTGAACCTAGCCACAACTCCTCACAGGCGTGTAGGAGTCTTTACCAGTGCATGCACATGAGTTCGAGGGGGAGAGGGTATACTCCACGCCAGAATACTGCTATAGAATATCATTAAATCACCTGCAATAGCTGAGAATGGTGTGCTATTTGTATACTAGTAGTGTATGAGTTTACTGCTGGTATGCAATCCCAACATGTTTAGCTATACCTTGCAGTCTCATGCCCTGCTATAGAATATCATTAAACCACCTGCAACAGCTGAGAATGGGGTGCTATTTGTACACTAGTAGTGTATGAGTTTACTGCTGGTATGCAATCCCAACATGTTTAGCAGTCTCATGCAAACATGCGCGTGCACATACCCTCAAGGCATAGTCTGACTTCCTGCGTTATGTCTCGTGTGCGTATCCCATAGGAATTCATAATCTCCCCCAATTCTTCCCCACTCCCTATTGTTCCCCATCCATCCATATCTCACTGTCTGTGTTCTGTGTTAACAATCCAATTTATCTGTGCATGTGCATGTGCAGCCAGGGGGTAGAGTGATTGCTGCGTCTGTCAGTAGGTCCGTTTGTTAGTGGACACAATACCGTATAGCGCTTAAATTTCGCGGGTCTAAATTTTCGCGAATTTCGCAAATTACAGGTCATTCGCGAAATTATTTCAACGAACATTTTGACACGTGTTGTGCGCCTACAGCTACGTGGACAGTATTCCAGCATACGCGCGCGACAGCTAGCTTGATGGCTCGATCTGTTTGTGTACTTCAACAGTGAAGATGGACAGTAGTCGAAGTGTATGCTTCCCGATCCACATGGAGAGTTCTCCCAAGAGGTACCATCTGACATGTGCGATATCTGCCAATACTGAAGTTGCCAGCTCGATCCGGCGAAGGTTAGGGGAACGCCCTGGTATTTGAAAACGAACTCTGCGAGCGTCGAAGTGGGGAAGTGGGGAAGAGAGTGTCGCAGAATACAATGCACCGACGAAGTGGTCTGTGGTATCTAGCTAGTTGAGTTCAGCGTGCACGGAAGTCTTCGAGTGCAGTATAGTACACCACGCCCATTGTGTGGGCGTGGCATTTTACCGCGAATTCGTGAAATTTTTTCAACGAAATGTTCTCAAAGAGCAATTCGCGAAAATTTAGACCCGCGAAATATAAGCGCCATACGGTAATAAACTCACTCTTGCAGCTTTTTCTTGCAACTACAAGTCACAAATGAAAATTACATTCCTTACGAACAAGACTATTGTTTCTGCAAACAGCCCCTTGGTAATCAAGCGCTCTTTATAATAGTTTTAGTTTTCATCACTAAATCTCAAAAAGAGTACTAAAGAGTGGTTTTAGTATTACTCCTCCCTTCCCTCCCTCCTCCCTCCCTCCCTCCCTCCCTCCCTCCCTCCCTCCTTCCTCCCTCCCTCCCTCCTCCCTCCCTTCCCTTCCTTCTCACCTATACAGCTCCTCCCATCCCCCACATATCCCGTGAGGCAGGTACATCGGACAGCCTCCCCTGGCAACGTGTTGACAGTGCTGCAGTAGGCGCCCACTGCACTGCAGGAGCTGGTGGAGTTGGAGTCACAGGGATTGGGGTCCGGAGGTACTGGAATGGGACAAAGGAATATGTACAATGGTATTGGAATGGTTAGGTGACCAATATTTATTAAGAGAATGGAATGGGGCATTCATGAAACTGGAATAGTTATTGAGCCATCTGGCTACAATCCACAAGGCCTTGGGTTTGAAGAATTTGTCATTCTCTCTCTCCAAAGCTTGCATCATATATCACTAATTATTGTCGAATGCAGTGTGCAGACAGATGTCTCAGTCTACAGTATACAAGGTAGCAAAGTGTAGGAGCAAGTCCACTAGTGCCACATGCACAAGCAGTATAGAACAGTACATGAGACTGCACATGTTATGTAACATGGTGTAATTCCAGCTGGGACCTACGCCTGTACTAGTTAGTGCTGTGATATTGCTCCTGGAATCAACACTGATTATTGGGGGTCGAATAATTGCCGATTATTGGTCAAAATTTGTGGAGGCATTATATGTATGTAGTGATGCTTCATTGAGCTCAAAATACGTACATATCAACAAGTATTACAAACATACACATACGTTTAAGCTACGATGTGAGTTTGCTATGATATAATAGTACACCATGAATACACAATAGTATAGTTTGCTACAAGTTTATATTGCATATCACCATTTTCTGTTCCCTTTATTGTGCTTGCTAACATACTCACAAGCAGATTTCAATAATTGATATCTTAATTTTACCACCAATTATTGGTCTAAGATCTTTATATTGATCAATTAATTGATTATTGGTCACAGCTCTAGCCTGTACAGGCTGCACATGTTACGTAACATGATGTCATTCCAGCTGGGACCTATACAGGCTGCACATGTTACGTAACATGATGTCATTCCAGCTGGGACCTATACAGGCTGCACATGTTACGTAACATGATGTCATTCCAGCTGGGACCTATACAGGCTGCACATGTTACGTAACATGATGTCATTCCAGCTGGGACCTATACAGGCTGCACATGTTACGTAACATGATGTCATTCCAGCTGGGACCTATACAGGCTGCACATGTTACGTAACATGATGTCATTCCAGCTGGGACCTACGCCTGTACAGGCTGCACATGTTACGTAACATGATGTCATTCCAGCTGGGACCTATACAGGCTGCACATGTTACGTAACATGATGTCATTCCAGCTGGGACCTATACAGGCTGCACATGTTACGTAACACCAGCTGGGACCTACGCCTGTACTGGTGTACATGTTACAGGTGTACATGTTACGTAACACGATGTCACCTATGCCTGTACAGGTGGCACATGTTACATAACATGGTGTAATTCCAGCTGGGACATGTGTGGTGATGTCACCACTGCACTCCAGGAGAGAAACATTCCTCTGATTAATTATTGAATCATGCCAGTTGACTTAGCTTGGCCAGATCACACAGTCCAGATGAGTAATTAGATATGTGTGCTGGAAACCAAATGCTGCAGCAATTTTTAACAATTATGCAGAAGCTCAAGAAAAGCTCAAGGGATTGGTCAGCAGGTAGTTCCCTGCATACCAACAGCGGTCTAGCCAGCTATTCTGGGCACCAAGTTGTCTCGCTCGCAAGCCAATCCCATCCAGAGATTGCATAACCTGCTGCCATGGCAACTCTTCTTATACTCTTATTTCACCTAGCATATAGCTGCATCTCGAGCCCTGAAGCTCAGTGTGTATGTGTGTCAGTTCCAGCTTCACAAAGCGTGCCACCGAACCCACACAACTTGGGGGCTCTTACCCAACTGGAAATGTTCTGGGAGGGTGCCGTGGGAGGGTGCTGTGGACATCACAACACAGACAAACGGCACATCAGATCCACTTCAGCACTGCCACAAAAGTGACAGTTGATGAAGGAGAGGTAGAGGACCATGTATAATTATTGATGTAGCATGTAAATTATGATACCAAAAAATGCATTATCAAGGTATGCACAGGAATCACAAGTTTATAGGTAACTTTACAAAGTGTATATCAAAGGCATCAAAGTGGAGGGCAATTGGCCATGGAACACCTACATGTTTAATGTCAACAGGTTGAGCATCAATGTCAACAAGTTTGATGTCAGCAATTGAGCAAGCTGATGTCAACAAGTTTAATGTCAACAAGTTTAGAATTATGTCAACAAATTTAATGTTGACAAAATTATTCATAATTCCGCGTCAAGTTTAATACTCGGAATGAGCTGATGTGCAGTAAGCGGGCTTCCCATGGCCAGTGGAGGTCCAGTGCCTGCCGGACCAATCATAATATGTACGGCTACTTTGAATCTATCTTACAGTGCGTAGTGGGCACTGTATGCATACGAATAGCAAATTATGCATACATTTGTATATATAATATGTTCCATACAAGTTGGGAATTTATGCAATCTTGAGATTGTGCAATCTAACAGTTTTTAGAAAAACCTTTTCTAAGCAAGAATGTGATTCCTACAAGAACATACGTATGGATGCAATTTCAGAAGGAAAAATTCACATAAGAATTATGCGGAGGCCTGTGCTTAACACCTATATGGATTTTCAATCAAGACTCCATAAGCTGAGAAAAATGCCAATTAAATGGTTAATGACACAACCAGAATATTAGTATAACAACTTTGATAAGATTGGAATCAAAGTGTGCACATGGCACACCACTGGGGAACTGTGTGGCATGGCTGTTACAGTGACCATTCACTGTACACATGTGGACAAAATATCACTTTCAGGAGATCTGATTTTCATGGATATATATATATGAGCACTACCCCTTGGCATGAGCAGACATGCCTTGGTTATGTGTTTGTATCTAGGAGGGTTCTGGTATTGGCTGCAGCAGGAGGTGTTGACAATTGGGAAGTGTGCAGTGCGACCACAGCTTATTGTACGCACGATGGCAGAGGGACAATCAAAAGGTTGGAGTTATGGCTGGGTGTAAGTGGGGACGTGTGTGTGGTCAGTCAAGCAGTTACCATGGCCGCCGCAGGGCCAGAACCAGGTGGGGTAAGGGACCTCAGCTGATCATAGGAAGCCAAAACGACGTTTGTGCACCTCACGCTCATTGCACTGAGACATAACATGCGCACCCGTAGCTAGCCAATGTGAGGGGGGAGGAGGGGGTGCAGGGTGATATCCCCTTCATTGTGCACCCGTAGCTAACCTGACTGGTGAACTCAGCATTTCAGGATGTCCACCTCCTTATAAATTGCTGAACTCAGCATTTCACTACTACAGCCGACCTATGATGTAAAGGCTCTGGATAATACGAGTACGTACTTTCCATGGCATCTAGTTACACACACACAGCCCACACCAGCATACCGTACAGTTCACTGCACGTGTGATGTAATACCATACAGTTCACCATACCACTGCACTTTTGACGTAATACCATACAGTTCACCATATCATACTGCTGCACTTGTGATGTAATACCACACAGTTCACCATATCATACTACTGCACTTTCAATGTAATCACAGCCATGCAATGTACAGTGGACATGTTTGATCAACAAGTGAATTGAAGCCTCCCTCAAGCCTCCCTCATCCTCCCCCCCTCCCTCTCATCCTCCTCCTCCTCCTCCTTCTCCTTCTCCACCCCTACCTCCTTCCTTCCTCATCCTCCTCTTCCATTTACAGGCAATCTAGCATCCTATACTGCGCTCAGTTTGTCGTGCAAGTGTTCCATCCAATCACAACAAAAGTTTTACTCTAGTGTAATATCCATCAGTGCTTACCGAATCTGCTGTTCTTGGAGTTGTCACCTGCAGGAGGAGGAATACAATTAGAGATGGATCACGGTTACCAAGCAACTGGTTCAGCGGTTACTGTTTCAACTCAATTGGTGGATAATATGTTTACAGCAACTAGAGCTTCGAACAGTAATTTTTGTTTACTAAACATTCACGTACAAGGAAGCTGGAAGCAGATACCCTACATTTGCAGGTATGTTTTAAGTGCAGGGGGTGGAATGCTAGATTTATATTTTATTTTGTCCCTGAGGGGGTAACTTACCTCGATGGAGGCTAACGAGGGCCTGGAGAAGACAGAGCCATTTTAAACCAGCCCCCCAGGACTGACGGCTATACCGAAGGATGCGGTGTGAACTATTTGAGGTTAAAGAACACACCATTTCAATTTTTTGTGTAGAGCTGAGATGACTCCTAGGAGAGAAATGACATCTCCTATGGCATCACTCCTCCCATCAGTCACTGCCTGTATCTGCCATGGTAACCTAGTCTTACAGGATCACCCCTCCCATCAGTCACTGCCATGGTAACCCAGGTGGCAGTCTTACTGAGTCACCCCTCGATCCCACCCATCAATATTTTGTTGCTGTGGTGATGGTGCTTCAGATAAGCTGGCAGTGTGCAGCAAGCACAAGATGACGGGTTTGCTTACTATTGCAGACATGCCCACTCATAACGGCCTGCAGCCATACTAGTGTCATTTGCCTTCACAGGAAGTTGTGCAGCTTTGAGCACATCCAACACAGCATCTGGTTCGGTAGGCATCAGCCCTGCCCCCGAGGACTGACATCAAACAAACTGTATAGCATCAGCGGTGCAATGCCAGCCATTAGCTAGCTGCCCGGGATTGTCACACAGCATCACGTATGCGCATCACATATGCGTACTTAGCATCACTATTAAATTTCACAAATCAATTAATACCAATCATGGCCATGCATTATCCTGATCACCACCAGATAGCCATACCTTGCTGTCCACAACATAGTGTAAGTATGTCTGATAAGCATGTTAGCAATTCTGAAATAATACCCTCAGATCATTCTGCCTGCCCGACCACCTGTACTGACTGATTGCATCACCAGACGTCACGACTATTGTTCCAGCTTACTACGTTGTGTTAAGCTCTATCCTTGTGCAGAAATCATTCTTTTGAAGTGTTCTTTGACGGTGTCGGTTAAAGTTACGGGATACTCGTGCGCGCGGCGTGTGGAATGTATTGGGAAATGTATACTTAAGCTCGCTAACCAAAAATCTCGAGTGCGAAGAGCGTGAGCAACTTGATTCTGGCGGTGGAGGTGCGCTGTCACAAGGTGCAGGGCATGACGGAAGCTTTTTTCGATAGTATAATCCCTGGCAAATTTATCTGCTGTCTCGCTCGAGAAAAGCGGTAAATACGGCTTTTTGGTGAAGTGAACTGCTCGTTTTTTGCACAGCTATACAGCGTATCGAAAAAAGCTTCCGTCATGCCCTGCGCCTTGTGACAGCGCACCTCCACCGCCAGAATCAAGTTGCTCACGCTCTTCATAGTCGAGATTTTTGGCTAGCGAGATACATTTCCCAATACCGTTTTATTTTTTCTTTCGGTTCCTTCATACTAGCCCTTGGCTATTGGAACCATTTATATATATAAAATAAATAAATAAATAAATAAATAAAATACATTTCACACGCCGCGCGCACGAGTATCCCGTAACCTTAAAAGCAATTCCCATAAAATGCATATGAGTATTTGCTCTCATCCTCTATTGTTCCTGAATGGAAGGTGTTTTGCTAAGGGAAAGTGTTCACAGTAATCTCAACCCTATTCATGGGTTAATTGGTTTACTTTGTAGACACCTCAAGACCTGCCTTCTGAAAACACACTACTTAAACAGAAAGGAGGGCATACAGTGGAACAGGAGCTGTTTCCATAGTGACGAAAATTCCACCAGGAATGAACAAGTAGTGCTAACTTAGTAGTCGGTCTCCTCCAGTCAAAATCAGCCTGCATATATAATATATATGCAGGCTGATTTTGACTATTATACATTTACAACTTTGTATTGGAATCGGTCGTGCAGGAGGGAAGTTCCTTACGTAGTTGGCTGGGTGAGATTACAACTTTGTGTATATGTATTACTGAATCAGTATATACTACCCATCCTCTCTCCTGTCCTTTCGTTCTGTACCCTGACTTTCTTTTAATTTCTTTTATGTACCCTGTTACTGTCTTTTTTGTATGTTCTTTTATGTTAGGGGAGCACACTTCATAGGCTGTCGTCAGCCTCAATGTGTACCCATTCTGCCTTGAAATTTAGTTCAGTTCAGTTCAGTACCCGTCTTGGAGCAGATTTTACAGTATAGTATAGCACACCAAGAGGATGGAATGTTTTGCAAAAATAATATCGTCCACTGCTTTAATATCATGGACTCAGTATTGGATCATATATAGCAGTGCAATGCATGAAGAAACCCTTAACCCAAGTATACAGTACCTGCATCCATTATACATTTAGATATACAATGCTCACTCGCTCCGACTGTCCGCACGTAGTTGAGGGCATCCAGGATGTTGCTGAACCCCAACTCGTTAGCCAAGGACAGCGATCGCAGCGGCGACATGCACTGCAGCGCCAGGTCCCGGTTGGGTTCTCGCACAAGAAAGAACAGTGCACTTCCCCTCTCAACGTCTCCGGAAGCGAAGTTTTTCACCGCGATACGACCGAGACCAAGTCGGAACAAGAATCGATCGCTCTTGTAGGCGAAGTAGTACACAACCACTGCAGTATGCGTGCCTCCCTCTTCCTCTCGCATTTCGGCTACTCTCCCAGTGAGTACAACGTCCGAGATGTGAATCGCGTCATCCAGGGAGAGCTCGAGGGTGCGCGATACGCACGGCATGGCGGCGCGGGCTTCATATAGTAGTAGTGATAATAAACAGCTGTAGACGCAGTGGACGCACAGCTCCATCTTCATGATCTTTTACTGTACAGCGATTAACATGTACACGTGTAGGGACGTTTTATGTAGCGCACGAGCCACGCCCCTTTACTGATTCTGCATTGTAGAGCCACGCCTCCTTATCCGCGCATGCGCGATTGATCTTTCTTTCACTCATGTGCTCGGATCGGATCGCTGGGGTTTGGACGTGGAGATAGGAATCCTTGTTGATCGAGCCTACTAAGACCAGCCAGAGCGAAGATGCCTCCTGTGAGTGACCGTTGGTTGCGTATGGACATGCTGACGTTTGTAGTTTAAGAATCAGGGGCTGCTATGCCTAAAATGGAAACCCTAAACACATCCATGTTACAAGCGTTCATCTTGCCAAGACAGAATTGGGACCTCTTCACTGGAGACAGGTGTTCAATTGCCTGTCCCCAATATGGAACCGTTGGCACCAACTTCAAGGTTTCCCATGTGAGGGAACGTCACTCCCAAATTTGCCGTAGTTACAGCTGCAACTGGTCATCCTAGTCTAGCGGGCTAGCCCCTCGAATTTTCCCCAGCACGGATCGACTCGCGTGACCACACGGGTCTAGAAACTTTGGACCACTTTGCTTGGGCTCTACTAGAAATTGGGTAGAGCCAATCAGATTGCAGCTGTCACGTGGTGATCTTTCAAATCGCTCTGTACAAGCGTTGAAGGTAGTCTGAAGTTGCCTGCGATTGCTGTTCTCCTGCACAACGACCAAACAAACAGAAGTACAAGCAGCCAACGAGGTTAGCGGGCCGGAATGGACAGACTGCAGTTGTACCAATTGGAATATTATGACGTAAACAGATGTGTTGTAAGCTTAATTGCATTCTTTCATACCGAGTAAAGTGGTCCAAGTTTCTAGACCTTACTTCTCTGCGCGCGCATACTGAAAGCGATCGCGTGCTGGAGAAAGCGAAGGGCTAGCTTGTTAGACTACTGGTCATCTTGACTGCTGTATGAACCCCTTCCCTCGTAGGTAGGACCAGCCCAGTTTAGTCCTGTGTTACCTGAGAACTTTTTCCGCTTAGGATTATAGAGACTTCCAAGCCAGTTGGTAAACATGGAAGTATGCATGTCAGGCGTACCAGGAAGCCTCTAATAGTGATTATGGGACAGTTCCCTTGTGTCTTGGCCCGTGTCCAGAGACCACAGAGGAAGGGCGCCACTGGAAAGGGCTCAGGTGGGAAGGCGAAGAAGACCCAGCTGAAGTTTACGATCAACTGCTCCACGCCGGTGGAGGATGAGATTATGGATGCAGGGGCATTTGTAAGTTGTGTTACTTGGGACGTGCACAGTGTATCCAATTCTTGTTGCGTTATTCTTGGACTTTAGTCATACTGCGCTGAAAAAAATGCTAGTTGGCAGTATTCAGCCTGACCGTACTGATCTTCATCAAGGAGAATACCCAGACAGTTGTGTTGTGGTACTGCAGCACTGTGACGTCAAAATGCCTGGGATTGAGACGTTTGACTTCATTCCCCGGACATAGCTGTGTAGGTCACCCTGTTATTGCTCTCTAATGGGACCAGCTGAGCAAAATTTGGCTCATCCCACATTTTGAACAACTATACTGACCAGCTTCTTGTGTTGATGATGAAGAGCTAGCCTGTAGGCCAATGAGGTAGCACTGGATATCTTTGAACTTGCTGCTGAGCATTGACAGTCTTTATTCTGAATGTCCTGAGCACAGACTATTGGGGGGACGTTACATGTGCTGGGCTGTGGGTGTGTCACTATATCACACATTGTGCATTCCATTTGGGTTAGGGTCACCTTCCCTAGTCCCAAACCCAACCCTTCCCTTCTTCCCCTTCCTCCCCCCCCCCCCCATGCGTGCACTCTAACAGGAAGACTTCTTGAGAGCAAAGGTCAAGGTGAACGGCAAGACAGGGAACCTTGGGAACGAGATAACATTATCAAGAGACAGAAATGAAATCCAAATCACTTCAGATATATCATTTTCAAAAAGGTGAATGCACAACCTTTAACTCTCGTGATAATACACTGTTGCAGTACTATAGTCCCCCAGATTGGTCATGTAAACAACAGTTGGCAAAGAGACTAATAAACTTTATTTTCCTGTGCCACACTCACACATACCCACACACGCACACACACACGCCACACACACCACACACACACACCACACACACACACCACACACACACACACCACACACACACACCACACACACACCACACACACACACCACACACACACACCACACACACACACCACACACACACACACACCACACACACACGCACACGCACACGCACACACACACACACACACACACACACACACACACACACACACACACACACTGGTGCAGGTATCTGAAATACCTCACTAAGAAGTTTCTGAAGAAGAACAATCTTAGGGACTACATTCGTGTTGTTGCAAACACCAAAACGAGCTATGAGCTGCGGTACTTCCAGATCAACACACAGGAAGAAGAAGAGTCAGGGGATGAGGACTGATCGCTGGAAATTGTATATGAGATGTTGTACAGTTTTTGAGCATTGTGGGTTGTGTACTGCACACATCCGAAAACAATATTGACGTCAGACGATGCTATATTGTTACACAATATGGATATTTGGCCCGACAGGAAGTACATACTTTAGGTATAGGTACCGGAAATGTGCACACATCTAGAACTCATGGAACTGGACTCTAACCCATCGCCCTACTTCTTGCTGGACCAATACTAGTCTCGTGCCCAGACCCTCCCCTCTCTGGGAACGAGACTAGACCAATACCTGCTTTGTTAATGTAAAGGCGGTTCCGAGCGTGTTGGGGAAATGATTGGAATGAGAGTTGCTGTAATGGCCGGATGTGGCTGAGGTTGTCTCATTCGCAGACGGATTTTGCAGGATCGGGTATTGGATCCGTGCTGAACTCACGTGCTCTTGACTGGTTACCTAGCAACAAATTCTTGGTAAGCTATAAGCTGCGAGTTGAAAGACGTGGTGTAGTAATGTTTCGAATACAGGCCAGACCGTCCTCTGGCGACAGCGAGCCTGACTTGGACAATGCAGGTACTTACGTATCCTCTTTTCCAGCCCTGCACCCCGGCCTTTGTGCTGCCAGCATGTCGCAACAGAAGCTGGGGTGCACATAATTTGTGGGTCTGGCCCCGCGAAACTAGGGTGCACATGCATGACATGTAACGCATAATCTACTAAGGACATGATTTAGTTAGAATACAAGTTTCATAAGGTGGAACACGAGTGTACGTATCCTGCAGGTAGGTCCTGCAGTCTGTATGGTCGTAGATATCAGGCCAAACTATTAATGTGTGACGTTAAAGTCAGACTGGTACACCAAGCCAGTGTTGCATGCCATGACATCTCCAATCCCACTTGGTCCAGCCCGTGAGGACTTGGCCAGGCTTCAACGCCAGTTCAGGGTGACTGAGGGAGGCCGCAAGTCCTATGCAGACCAAGCTCAGAACACACTCAGAAAGCAACAGTAAGCCATTAGCTCTGCAACGTTGTGCCATTAATGGAGCGCTCCTTCCTGCTTCAAATTAATTGCTCCCTCTTCCTCATTCACACCACACATCATCTAGAGCAATGATAGAAGCCCTGCAGGCTGAGAATGCAGATCTGAAGAAGAACCTAAGCTTAGCCGGCAGCAAGCAGAATGAACAGAAGGTGGGCCCTAAACAGTCTCACACCAGCACATTGGATGGAGGGGGGGGGGGGGGGGGGGGGGGGGGGGGGGGGGCATTTCAAGTAGTGCCTTTATATCATTGACTACACATGTGTGTGTGTTGCTGTATTACTAATGTATTGAACAGGGAAAGGTGTAGGGTGAGCTATTGATGACGCTTTTCTGATCACAGGACCAGCAAATCACTGCAAAGTTTGAGGAGCTCATAGGCCGGCAAGGTCAGTACCACAATGCTCTGTATGCCACATGCACACACACTATGTGACTGCATAGACGCCCTTGTGGGGGGCTCTGTGACTGCATAGACACCCCTGTGAGAGGGCTCTGTCACACACACTATGTGATTGCATGGACGCCTATCTCCCTCCCAGTCCATGTAAAGGGTCAGATAAGGGAAGAGGAGAAGGCGATTGCTGAGCTGGACAGGAAGGTGCGGGAGATGGAGAGAGAGATCAGCAAACAGCGCAAGGAAATGGGAGGGTGAGGAAACACTTCAATCAAGTACAAGATTCTAACTGCAGTCTGCCTTTATTCTTTAGTCCTCTCCCCTCCCTCCCTCCCTCCCTCCCTCCTGCCCTCCCTCCCTCCCTCCCTCCCTCCCTCCCTCCCTCCCTCCCTCCCTCCCTCCCTCCCTCCCTCCCTCCCTCCCTCCCTCCCTCCTTCCCTCCCTCCCTCTCTCCCTCCCTCCCTCTCTCCCCCATCCAGTGTCCACATGAGTCAGCAGCAACATATTGCTCTTCAGAAGCAGATCAGAGTCATGGAAAACAGACTGGACAAGGTAAGCCATTAATTTTACTGGATCACATGCCACTCGCCACTCTTGTCCAGCAGTACCGGGACATGTCCCTGTGCTAGTAAGGTCTAGTACTTGTGCTCCTCTGCCAATCCTGGAATCATCCCGGGATGAGGAGTGACCCCTGGCGATTTCCATGTAGCTCTGCATGGACTACCCTCATTACATCGTGTGAACTGCACTACGTGTCTCATGTATTCCTACCCTCTCCCCCCAGGCATCGGTACGTTTCAACAGTGCCCTGGCCACCAACTCCCAGCTGCGTATGAGGATCGACCACCTGCGTCAGGAGAGGAGTGTCTTTGAGGGCATCCACAAGAAGCTGCAGAGGGTGTGTGTGCATTCTCTGTGACTTGGTGTGTGACTGTGGTGCTGTGACCAGGGTCTTTGCTTCTTTCCGTGTGCAGGAGCTGATTGAGTGCAAGCAAGCGATGGGAGAGGTCATTGAGATGTCCACACAGTCGTATGAGGGGAGGTTGGTCACTCGCCACACATGCTCCACATAGTCCGCATGCAAAGAGCACACACACTCACTCACACACACACACACACACACACACACACACACACACACACACACACACACACACACACACACTCACACACACACACACACACTCACACACACACACACACACACTCACACACACACACACACACTCACACACTCACAGGGATGAAGCCCAGCATAAGATGCTGGCGCTGAAGGAGAAGGCGGACAAGGAGCTAGCTCAGTACAACATGGAGGTCAAGGTAGAGTGTACTAGCACACACACCCTCTCACACCCACACATGCACACACTCACACCCACACACACTCACCTCTCACACCCGCACTCACCTCTCACAGGAGCTGGTTCGTGTGATTGACCATGACCGCAAGTTGAGGGAGTTCATGGGCCGCAAGGACCAGGAGAGGACTGAGGCCCACCTGGAGATGGAGGCAATGCGGAGGAAGAAGGGTGTGTGCATGTTTGTGGAGGGGTGGGGGGGGGGGGGGGAAGGGGAGAGAGATAAGGAGGAATGGGGGGTCCTGCTAATCATGTACGCACTAATTGTCCTGTTCTGCAGAGGCTGAAAAGAGCAGTGAAAGGGAGAGGACTGTGATGGTAGGTATCCTCAGTACAGACATGAACCATAATGTATTGATGCAGTGCTGTATGTATGCACTTCACACATGTGCCACTCCAATGCCCTCGTCAGTTCACTGTTAAATCAACAGCCAGATACTGCTGCAGGCATATCAACTACGTCATGATCACGTATTGCTCCCCTCCGCACCTCACCCTCTTCCTTTCCCTCTTTCTCCTTTCTTCCCTCCCCTCTTCCTCCCTTCCCTTCCCATCCCCCCCCCCCCCCCCCTCCCTCTCTGCTCCCAGTCCTATGAGCAGGCCTTTGAGCAGATCAAAGAGGCCACTGGCATCACAGACATCGACCAGCTGGTCAGCAAGTTCATTGAAGGTACAAACCTCTGAGGTAGACGCACCTGTGTATGGTTGCATACTTACTCGTATGAAACACCTCAGTACAGTCACTGAACACACAATGCATTACAAGGGGCTGGCGGTATTTTTTGTCGGCGCATGCAGGGGGAGGAGCCTGGGAACGAGGCTAGGCTGGCTGTTCCTCACAGTAATCAGGGTTTCATATGAGAGGGGGCGGGGCACACTGGTAATAGCACGGTTTGACCAGCCATTGCTTCATACCCCAGCCTCAAGGCCAGCAGTAGTCATGTGTACCCCACTTCTCACTCCCTCCCTGTTGTGCAGTGGAGGATCAGAACTTTGCCCTCTTCAACTACGTTAACGAACTCAACGGAGACATTGAAATGACCCAGGAGCAGATACAGCAGGTGTGTGTGTGTGTGTGTGCATGCTTTGGTGTGTGCATGCATTGGTGTATGTGTGTATGTGGTGTGTGTGTGAGTGAGTTGGTGTGTGTGTGTGTGTGTGTGTGTGGTAGGTACATGTATGTGCGAAGAGGAGGGGCTTTGGTGGAAGTACATTTGTAACAATTTGTGCCTTGGTGATGTTTTGGGCTGTATACATATCCAAGCTACTGTCTCTCCCTCCTCTCTTCCTCCTCCCCACCCACCAGATCAAGGGGGACATAGAGCGGTTCAAGAGCCAGGGAGTGGAGATGGAGGAGAAGAGAAAGACAATCCTCAGAGGACTGGAGGTGAGGGGGGAGAGGGGAGGGAGAAGGGAGGGGGGAGAGGAGAGGAGAGAGAGAGCGCAAAGTTCATGAACCGCCTCATGTCTTTGTGAACCAATACGCATTTTCTGACTTGCCTATTCCTTCACTAATGAACACATGAACTATTCAGTGCACAGTATGATGGCTACACTGATACCTCCTTCAGGCTGACCTTGCTGCTGTGAAGGAGAACGCTGCTACGTTTGACGCCAACTACACTGCTGCCATCAAGGTCCTTGACCAGCTGAAGTCTGGTAAGGGACTGGCATCTTGGCTACATACCTGTCTCGGTACAGCTGCTCCCGAGAATGCATGCTGATTACAATCAATGTTGTTAACTGTGAATAAGCAGTCACTGCATGCAAAATGTTCATCCCCTTGTGCACACACACACACACAAACACACACACACACACACACACACAACACACACACATACAACACACCCACACATCGCTAACTAACACGCACACACAAACACACAGGCATCGAGTCTGTCTTCTCCAAGATTGGGTGTGACCCCACGGCAATCACCGACCTCCTGGGTGGTCATGCCGGGGTCACGGACACCACGGTCCTGCAGTACCTTGGCACCATAGAGCAGAGGACCAATGAGCTGCTGCAGCTGCAGGCATTCATACAAGCCAAGGTCAGAATGGCCGGCCTTTATTAACAGTGCTATATGAACAGGTCTGCTCTACATTTGTATTTCATGTGACGTGATTGGTCAAATGACCTTGCTGTGTCATCAAAGTTAGCAATAATTGCACATGCACCATGATGTCTGTGGAAGGGTTATTAAATGCACATGCAGATCACATGATTGCTCATCTGACGTACAAGCTGGCTTGACATTGCACACTGCACAGTGTACTAGTTGCCAACCATAATCACATCGGGATTGGTCTGTCCTCTCCAGGAGTCTGATGATCCCAATGCAATGATCAAGTTCCTCATGGGACAGGGACCACAGGGTATCCTTGCCGCTCCTTCCTTTGTGCTCCCCTCCACTGGGTAAGTCCCTGCTCGTTAGCATGCCATCCCGAGTGGGGAGTCGTTGTGATAAAGTGCTCCCACAACAAATTCAAATAACAGACAGCAGCAGCAGATGTTGGCAACAGCTAATTAGCCTCATTCCCAGGCTCTCCTGTCTCCAAAAGGAGAGAGAGCCTGGGAACGAGGCTAGAACAAGGTGGCTGTTGAAGTATCTGTGGTAGTTCGCTTGGCTATGTGTGTGCCATGCCTATCTTGTAGTGTATTTTACTGAGTGCATCGAACCTACCTCCCCCCTTCCCCCTGCAGTGACGCCTATGAGTCAGAGGAGGAGGGGGAGGAGACCGGGAAGCCCCTCACTCAGGAGGAGCTCCGTGCTAGAGCAGTGAAGGGGGTAAGAATATGACATTGACTGTTGCCTCTCTGTTCCCTGGCTGGAGAGTGCTACTGGAGAGTGCTCACCGTGTTGGTTCCCAGCTAGACTAACACACTCCCCCATCCCACACACATCCACACTCCTCTTGGGTGGCCAAGTGGTTAAAGCACTCGACTGTGGTGTGAGAGGTTTCAGTCCCGTCAGCTGCACCTAGGGAGGAGGTTTTCTGGTTTCCCTTCCCAAGAAAGGGCTACAAATAAGCATCTGTTACTTCCTTCCCGTCTGGGAAAACGTTCGTAATAGAGAAAGTATCACCACCACTACTGTACACATGCAACACACACACACACACAGCACTACACACAATGAACAGTACACAGTGTGGGTGGGACTGCATGGAAACAAACTTCCTCTGTCTTACCTACTACCTGTGATCACTCCTCGCAGATTTCACGGCGTGAGCACAAGCCTCCTGCCGCCGCCACACAGCACCAGGTCCCCCCCTCCACTGCAATCCCCTCCAAGACCCGAGGAGGGACTGGCAAGAAGAGAGCCATTGCCACGCGATAACATAGTCACCTGCACTGAACCCTCATGCACCATCTTGTACTCATACTGCCTTATAGCAATATTATTGTAGCTGTGTAGAGTCTAACATCAGATTTCATATGAGAATGTGAGGTATACTAAGGCTAGGCGCCTAGGCCTAGGCCATGGCATGCCAGTAAGGCTTATACAATTTCTGGTGACTCGCATACGAACAGTGATTACAAATGAGGGCGGGGCTCCTCGTGACGTCATGTCTCCATTTATTCTACAGACGAGCCCCGCCCACTCTATGTATTGAGTTTTCAAGCAGAGGAGGAGGAAGGTTAATATGTCTTCGCTGTTGTTGCTTGCTCTCGCTGTCCTCTCGCTCCCTCCGTGGGAGGTAGGAGGGTGGAACCAGCAGTTTGGCGACCCCCAGTCGGCCAGCCATGTCGCTTCCAATGTCACCCACACTGCCAACTGGAACATGAGTTTTGGGACCTTTGTCGGCTACGAGCAGTTCCTCCGGGTGTACAACCCGGCTGTGTCGGAACAAGGAGTGATTTTTCTACCCCTACAGGCCACTGGGTTGGGCGTGTCAGTTGTAGCCGTCAGTCCAATGTATGGGGAAGGTGCTCTGGCAGGTGTCACTGGCCGGTGAATGCACGGTAGTGACCAATGTACTGTATTCAACAGCACAGAAGAGTGTATTCGTTGGCTGCGGGACAAGTATGTCATTCAATGCATCGTTCACATACCTGTATGCCATCAGCGCTTCATCTGGAGACACTCTGTGGTCACAGTACACCCTGGACAGTAACCCAGCGAAGCTGCTTGCTCTTTCGGAGACTGAACAGTTGCTGTTTTTCTTCGGAGAGTCGGAATTCATGGCAGCGAATGCACATCAGAATTTCACCCACTCCTGTGTGCTGTATCTGAAGTTAACCACAAGTGAATCCTTCTGGGAGAATAAGAAAATGTACTGTGACACACTGTGGGATGGGTACACTGTAACCAAGGTCGGAAGAATCAACGTTTCTGACCATCTCCTTGCACCTGTTTTCAACCAGGGAAAGGTCGTGTTGTTACGCACTCAAGGCCCTCAAGCCGAGTGGAGTACTACGATACCTCATTACGAGTATTATGAACATAAATTATGTACCTGGGGTTTGCAATTTCAGAGCTAAGCGGTGCTGTTATCGGCTCTGCAAGTCTGATGCCGTGGTCCACAGGAGGGTTCCCAAATTACTACTACATGTTTGGTCTACACGGAGGAGATGGGTCAGCACTATTCAACACAACGGGACACTGCAGTAACAGCTCTGCGATAGTGAGTCCTCCAGCACTGGATGATAAGGGCTTTGCTTACTACAGCTGTGGCCAGCAAGTAGTGTCATTGTACACCAGCAACGGCAAACTCCGTTGGCGCTCAAAGGAAGTTACGCAGGACTACAAACTAGGCAATCCTCCACTGACCCCGTCACTGCACATCAAGAACAGTCTCCTTTACTTTGTGAGTGCCCTGGGGACAATTTCCGTGCTGTCGATGGAGGATGGGAGTGATGTTGCAGAGATCAAGGTGACCAACGACACTGTGGTGCACCCTCCCATTCTGGTTGGTGACTCATTCCTGTACCTGCTCACACACAGTCCTGGAGGTGGTGATGGGAATGTCACTGTCTCCCTGATAGCTCTATCATGAAAGTCAATGCAGTTGATCTTGCATTGGTTATCTGTCTGTACAGATCATGTTCATATGCAAAGATGTCTTGCGTTTTGTTGCCACGACCATGCAAGGTATGTTACTGAAAAGGGTCGGCATCAAAACCTCTGATAGTGGACTCTCCATTAGCTTAATAGGCTGGGACACATCCACCTACAACAATTTCAAGGTCGCAAATAATTGATTTCTCAATTACATTTTGAACCTCTGAAACAAGGACAACCTTGATTCCACAAAGGGCAAACCTCCTGAATTTACACTGTCCCCCAATGGTGTGCTGATTATAGAGGTTGCAATGTATATAATATTATGGCGGTAGGATGCCTAGTATAAAATTAATAGTATTATGACAAGTGGTGTGGGCCTGGGTATATGCGAGAGAACTTCAGTGAACACTGTGAAAGGCAGAGGAGGATATTGACCAAGTTACCAGCTGGCAGCAATTACGTATGCTGCTCCTTCTTTCTCCCGGCACTTCTTACTGCAGTTTTCATGAACCTTGCAAAGTGGAGACGGTAAACGCAAAACGGTTACACATTTCAATCAGCAAATTTACACGCCAAGTGCATGAAACCATTCAAGTCAATCTCTATCACTGAGAGCAGCGACCAAACTCCGTAGCTAGCTGTTAGTAGAGTGCGTAACAAGGGTACTGATCTGACCGTGTATGCATGTTACCTAACGTTCTCCGTTTACTGTCTCCAAGTTTCATGAAAACTGCCGTACAAATCGCATAGCTATAGCCTTGTTCCCAGACAGAGCTGTATGGATATAGATACTACAATCTTTATTTCAACTGTTAAAAAAAAATAAAAAAAAGAAAAGCAACAAACCTATAGCTACAATGTAGCTAGCTAGCTAATAGCATGAACCAAAAAAGAAAAAAGAAAGAAAAAAAAACAAACAAAAAAACAACAACCTAGCAACAACCCACCCCTCCGTGACAGGTCAGACACCGAAGTGTAAGCCTCAGGAGCGCTGGATAGGCGGCGGTGACTGGAATCACAGGGGGCTACCTGCTTTCAACCAGAACACCTTTCTTTAGCTTCGGTGGTCAGATGGGAACCGGCGTACTCAAGCTGCTAGGCGGGGAAGTCAGGAACCGGTGTGTACGGAGTGGCCCAGACTCGTACTCGGTTATTGGGGAGACGAACACTCAACCCCCAGGCTGTAAAGCAAGTGCTTAGCGAGTGTGCCATCCCGACATCCCGCCAAAACTTGCTACAAATTCGGATTATAAACCCAAACCGGATGTATCCGGTTGCGCATGCGCGTGCCACCTGACCTTGATTTCCCGCCAAAAATATTTCAAACCGTTCAGCCACTTGAAGCTAGCCTAGCGACGGGCAGTGTGGGTCTAGCTAACTCTCTGCAGCTCAGTGAAGAGGCAAGGACAATTATTCGACGTTAGTTGGAGGAGAGGAGACCGTTGGCCTTCAGTTTGAGTTTTGCAGGCCAGTACATAAATTGCTTCTCTTCGACCCAAACGGGAGCGGAAAAGCTTCAGGATGAGGATGAGATATAAGTTCAAGCAGCTTGTACGCAGTGACAAAACAAGGGCAATTCTGTGTGTGGAAAGGACGGTGAGGTCAGTATACTGCCTTCGTATAACAGCTGTTTGCAATAGATGCTTTTCCATTCAACTGTGACAAACTATATTATGTGGGACCTCCTCCCGATGTACAAGTATGTGTGTGCCATAGGGACTCAGCTCCTTTGGTTGCACAGCAAACCTATAGCTAGTAAGTTAAATTATACGTATATGGGGAGATAATCTACACTTGCGTACTCAGAAAGGTGAATTCAGGTTGAAATTTCACATGTAGTTCAGAGCAGTTTCAAGGGGTTCTCAGATTATTTTGATGGGGTTTGAATGGGATGCTCGCCAGAATGTATGAAAGTCCTATAATTATGGTGAGGGGGTCCATAACCTAACTCACAAGCATAGTGATTGGGGACTTTGCACACAATGAGTCGCTGAAGGCGGTGAAGGCCTGAGCTTCGAACTCAGCATGCCGGCCGTAGTGGAACTAGTAATACGTCACATGTCGTGGTCACATACTACAGGTATATGTGAGCTATGTGTGCTGAAGCCCAAGCCATTTGGGTAGGCTAGATTATGCGAATGCATTAGCTATGTACAAACCTTACAAGGACAAGGCACACTCTGATGCCACTGCCAGTCCTACTAGGTGAGAGGACTCTGTTCAGAATGTTCAACCCAAACTTTTAGCTTTTCTTCCATATAAGGTATGACCATAAGGTGTGAGGGATCACAACATACCTATACTAGTTCTTCGGCGGCTCATGTGCTCCTGATTCCCACATTTTGGATTAGAAAGCAATGCTCTTATCACAGAATATGTCAATGAAACTAACCGCCTGGTCTCATGATACAGCTCCTCTTCCAGCTGACTAGTTAACGCTTTTTCAGTGCACCATTCAACCTTCTAATAGCTCCGACAATGTCCTCCAGTTTTGCCCACTTCATTTCCATCGCACCAGCACATAACATTTTTTTTTCAGTGGAACTGTTCAAGTTAATTGCAGGTGGGTGCAGCCACTGAATTGCATCGGCACATGCAGGCCCACACGCTAAATACCATTCACTCGCTTTGCAGCAGTGAGGGGGTGGGGCTGATATTCTCACGTGACATTCGGATGACATATAATATGACGTCGACGTCGCACAATTTGCGTTGACCCACGTGGTTACCAAAACACCGACTGCAAGGATGTCTTCAAGCGGTAGTGGGGTGTCGGACAGTCAGAACTCCCAGATCAGTAACTTCTCGCTAGGTTGGAGCCAGGAGACTACCAACCAGGTTCTGAAAGCGGTGGGCATCAACGCCGGTGATGGAGACAAGTAAGCGATGTCAATCAGATCTCTGAGTTTAGACAGCATAAAATTTGCAACAGTACAAGTGTGCATGCGTGTGTGAGTTTAGTATTAGAGTATTTGGTAACTGGAGTGAAGTTATGAAAGTAATCTGGTACTGTAACCAATCGAGTTGAGTGTGTGTGCTGATGTTATTTACATGTAGACTTTGTATTCTCAAATACACAATTTCTTCTGTTGTACGAGTGGCAAACGATGATGCATTCTGTAGATGTGATTGTAGAAACGCGAGCCACAGCAGCACAGCAGCTGTATCCGGGATGCAGGAAAACCCGGAACGGTCAGGAACGGAACGGAACGGAACCGGAACCAGAAGTAATCATATAGCGATAATCAACATTGCGATTTAGCTGAATGATCGGATGTTTTGTGTAAACATAACATGTAGCACTTACAGGAAGCTGCTGGAGGAGTTTTGTGGGCAGGGACCTGGTATGGCCTGAAGTAGCTTCAGCAAAGGTACTGTCTCTATCGCTACTGGATCTGTACTTAGCGTTGCGTTTATGTCAAGCTTGTAAGCAGAGCAGAGGGCGAGCCTCAAGGACAGTAGAATAATTAGTGCTCGATGCTCTTTGTAGTATAGATTACTCGCACTCACTTGGCCCAGCTCTCTGACTTCCCTAGCACGTACCGCAACAAATGCCTCGTTCAGGTCATTGATCCTAAGGTCGTTGAATGCCGGCAGACTTTGACTCGCGCGGCTACCTCGCTAACGCTTCGTTGCTTCAAAATACTGTGCAACCCAGCCAACTCGCGAGACTAAACTGTTCTCTGACTTCCCTGCAGGAGGCAATGGCTATTTCACGATCCAAACGGTACTGAGCAAACTAGTTATACACGAGGAAACATTAATTACTACTTCCGGTTCCGTTCCGTTCCGTTCCTGACCGTTCCGGGTTTTCCAGCATCCCGCTGTATCCCAGGTGTTGTGAGCATACAGCAGCTGTATCCCAGGTGTTGTGAGCATACAGCAGCTGTATCCCAGGTGTTGTGACCTTCACTAGTAGTCTGCCTGACCTGAAGCAGCCACTGGTGAATGACGTAGTCGGGTGCTATTAGACGCAGCTCTCCAATTGGTGCATGTTCACTGTTAGGTGCAGGTTCAACTCTCGTCTCAGCTAAGTGGGATCGAAAAGCTTCTGGAAGAAGACTTCAGTGCGGAGTGGAAAAAACTAATTCCAAATGAGGCACACTTCTTATTCGAGGAATGTCATTCTGAATTAATTGTTTGGCGGATATTCCTTCCTGTGGAGCATGCGTCTAATAACGTGCGACTACAGTAGTACGTACTCGCTAAAGTGTGTGTTGAAGTGCTGTCATGTGATTGATCCTGAGGTGTCATGAGTCACTGAGGGTTGCATGAGTAACACTAAGGTGTTGTGATCTCGATGGTGTGTAAGTCACCCGTCCTCTTGTGTCCTCTTCCTTCCCCTGATGGATGTACGTGCGTACATATCACATTTGCATGCACACACACACGACATGTACAGAATGATACAGTTATACCACTCCCACTTAGAGGAGGAGGATGAAGAGGACATTGGTAGGTTAATTGATCGACACCCTCCTCCATATCTTAATCGACATGTACATATATTGTGTTCATCGCATGCATCTAGCTCTTATTGCAATGATATTTCAATTGGCATCCACGTGGGATCGAAACTCACTTCAGAATGATACCTCGTACTGTGGATGCATCAGGGGACTCTGTTTGTGTCCACCAGCTTATTGTTGTGTCCCAGTTTGTATGTATATGGCTCACTCCAATTAATGCACGTGCGTGACCTGCATGTATGTGTGACACCTAAGCTTGTAATACCTATCCTTGAATGAACTGTTGTAATGATCGGCAACCGTGGTGACTCTATGAACAGGTACTGTTATTGCCTTGTATACAATTGTGTATGTAGTCCGAATCGTGATGTGCCATTCCAGTCTGTCCAATTGACAAGCTACTCACCCGGGCCCAGTGCATATACCTGCCTGAGCAGCTCCGCTCAGGCTTCTGCAGGGCACGTGTTTACATTCTCTATCCTCTGTACCTACATACACACACACACATGCACACACTCCCCCCCCCCCCCCCCCCCCCATACACTGCATGCACCCCTCACACCCTCACAGGCACATCCGAGGTCTCAGTCTCAAGAGCTGTGCTCAACTTTGTCGGTGCCCACGTTGCCCAGGTAACCAGTAAACACTGGAAGTTGTGTCAGTTGATACTTGGTGCATGGTGTGCGTGTACGCGTGTGTGTGTGTGGTGTTTTGTGTGTGTGTGTGTGCATGTGTGTGTGCATGTGTGGTGTTTGTGTGTTTGTGTGTGTGGAGTAAACATGGCCCAAGTGGATATTTATCTTAACCAGGAGTGGTAGAGTAATTCCTTCCTAATGATATTCATACTGCTATCACGACTCGATCTCGTGATATTAGTCGCCACGTGGCAGTAGTATTGTACGGACTAGTGAGTGTGAGTGTGTAGGTGCAGCTCTGGGCATTGTTGGCAGAGTGCCAGGTGGAGTTTGCTTAGTGTGGAGCTGCTATGAGGAGGAGTGCAGTCCGGATTGTGTAGTAGCTGAAGTTTACTTGTGCGGAGCTCCTGTGTGTGTGTGGGAGTGCTGTCTGGATTGTATGATATTGTCTTGTGGTAGCAGTTGTAAAGTGTATGTGTGTTGGAGTAGCTGCATCCTGTCCCCAGTCATTGCACCCTCCGGTAGTGGTCCCTTGAAGCCTTGCTGACAGCTGCTTCAGTTGTTTTATCTCAGGTGGTTTTATAGGGAGGAATGGTGCACTGCATGTGACGAGCTGGCCATAGCCTTCCCCTCCACGTTTTGCAAAGCAATCTCATAATCCGGAGTTGAGAATGCCCTGGTAATGCAGTTATACATGTAGCTAGAGTATAGCAGTTGTGTGTCGATATTGTAAGCTGGAATTTGACTTTGTGATGTAATGAAATCTCTTGTATGAAACTTGAGAAATTTGTGTTGTCTGCTAGGCTATTTTTGGTATGATGTAATGCGATTTTTGTTTTTAAAATAGATTGACCTTTGTGTTGGTTCCACTTGTGGACATTCCCTGGGGATTCCCCTCCCCCAGTTTACACAGCTGCTCTAGAGCACTGGAGTAAACAGGTGCCAACTGATGGAAGGACTCATCTCTGATCACTGTGAAGTGCATTACAGAATTGTTAGTTTTGCCTGCTGCTATATCTTAGACCAAGACCTTTGACGGCTGTGCAGTTAATATATCGAGCTTGACCCTTATCTTGCCTTGGGACTGGTACGTATCTCGTGGTTGTCAGGTTCTGCAGGGTATTCATTGCCTTGGTCTACCAACCGGATGCCTTACTTTGCTGAGTGAGGCAGCATGCCTGTCAGTTAGGGGAGAGGCAGCATGTCTGTCAGTTTGGGGAGCCGTGGAACTCCTTTGGTACTGAACTAGTCAAGGAAGTCTCTCAGCTTTTGCTGCTTGGCACTAGGATGGCTAGCCTCAATGTGGGAGCCGATGTACAATGTGCAGAGACTAACCTTTGGGATACCCACACCAAATTTAGAGGCTGCATGTTGTGTCTATTTCGGTGAATGAGTGCTGAGTTTTTAGAAGAGTTTTTAGAAGAGTTATGTCTTTTCATGGCTGCTGTGTTTGAGAGGGTGTTGCTGTCGGCCGGGAGTTGGGATGCTAATGAGAGCCAAGTTGGTGGTTCTGCATGTGCCATATATGATCATCATTGTCACTTTTCATCCCTTGTGATGACTGGTAAATTGGTGAAAGTTTACCGCTTGTGAAACGTTCCATGTTGTAGCGTTGCCGTGGCGTAGCTCACCCCCCACTGTCCGCCTCTTCACTATGTCGCTTCAGTTGACCCTGGAGCAACTTGGATATGTCATTACGGTACGACACCTTGCATTGTCGCTGTGATGCTAGCTTAACTCCCATCCTTCATCTTCCCATCCAGCCCCCATTCAACCCTCCTTCCTCCTCGTCCCACCCTCCCACCTACGCCCCCAACTCTTGCACATCGCCCTTGGGACCTGGGACAGGCTACCCTACTGCCCCCTCTTTGTTGAGCAACAGCAGTGCACCATCCACCCCTCACACAGTCACCAGCCTCACCCCCTCACCGGCTCCACCGACACCACAACGGGTAAGCACACCGTCCACCCCTCACACAGACCAGCCTCACCCCCTCGCCAGCTCCACCAACACCACAATGGGTAAGCACACCATCCACCCCTCACACAGCCACCAGCCTCACCCCCTCACCAGCTCCACCAACACCACAACGGGTAAGCACACCATTCACCCCTCACACCACCACCTGCCACACTATTCACTCCTCACACAGTCACCAGCCTCACCCCCTCACCGGCTCCACCAACACCACAACGGGTAAGCACACCATCCACCCCTCATGCCACCACCAGCCTCACCCCCTCACCGGGTTGAATCCTGAGCAGTGTGTTGTTACGTGGACGACGGTTTAATGCCCACAGGATCAGTATTTCATTCTTGTTTAGCAACCAATTCACTGCCAATGTGAGAGGCTGAGATCACCAGGAAAAGTGGGGAAGAGCTTGGGACAAGGGGTCCTGGGTGGTGATTCTGATGCCACTATCTCAGAGCTGAGACCATCTCTATCGTAGGACTGAGAGTTTATTGCACTCTTGCTGTAAGATGATAGTCTCGTGTGATTGGTTACTGCTCTGTTCCCCCGCATCCATGCAGTTCACGTGGGATGCCAGTGTCTCCCCCGTCTCTCTGCATCCCCCTCCACTGCAGTCTCTGCGGCCCTCCTGCGTCTTTGCAAGCACCTCTACTCTCACGTCAAACATACCCATCAAGTGAGTCTGTGGGTGTGGGTATGTGGGTGGGAGAAGTGTGTGTGTGTGTGTGTGTGTGTGTGTGTGTGTGTGTGTGTGTGTGTGTGTGTGTGTGTGTGTGTGTCTGTGTCTGTGTCTGTGTCTGTCTGTCTGTCTGTCTGTCTGTGTGTATGACGTGTGTGTGTGGAAAGAGGGGAAGCATGTGGTGATTGGAAGTTGCACTTGAATATCTCCACTCCCCCCCCTCCTCCCCCAGTCTTCCTCATCCAGGTGATTATGACTTCGGATTGGTCTTTGAAGAGGAAGTAAGCAACTCATTCACTTACATGCAGCACCCCACCCACCCACCCCTCTGCTTGGTGAACATGTAGCTGTAAAGAGCACCCACCCACCCCTCTGCTTGGTGAACATGTAGCTGTAAAGAGCACCCCACCCACCCCTCTGCTTGGTGAACATGTAGCTGTAAAGAGCACCCCACCCACCCCTCTGCTTGGTGAACATGTCGCTGTAAAGAGCACCCCACCCACCCCTCTGCTTGGTGAACATGTAGCTGTAAAGAGCACCCACCCACCCCTCTGCTTGGTGAACATGTAGCTGTAAAGAGCACCCCACCCACCCCTCTGCTTGGTGAACATGTAGCTGTAAAGAGCACCCCACCCACCCCTCTGCTTGGTGAACATGTCGCTGTAAAGAGCACCCCACCCATCCCTCTGCTTGGTGAACATGTAGCTGTAAAGAGCACCCACCCACCCCTCTGCTTGGTGAACATGTAGCTGTAAAGAGCACCCCACCCACCCCTCTGCTTGGTGAACATGTAGCTGTAAAGAGCACCCACCCACCCCTCTGCTTGGTGAACATGTAGCTGTAAAGAGCACCCCACCCACCCCTCTGCTTGGTGAACATGTAGCTGTAAAGAGCACCCCACCCACCCCTCTGCTTGGTGAACATGTAGCTGTAAAGAGCACCCCACCCACCCCTCTGCTTGGTGAACATGTCGCTGTAAAGAGCACCCCACCCACCCCTCTGCTTGGTGAACATGTCGCTGTAAAGAGCACCCCACCCACCCCTCTGCTTGGTGAACATGTAGCTGTAAAGAGCACCCCACCCACCCTTCTGCTTGGTGAACATGTAGCTGTAAAGAGCACCCACCCACCCCTCTGCTTGGTGAACATGTAGCTGTAAAGAGCACCCCACCCACCCCTCTGCTTGGTGAACATGTAGCTGTAAAGAGCACCCACCCACCCCTCTGCTTGGTGAACGTGTAGCTGTAAAGAGCACCCCACCCACCCCTCTGCTTGGTGAACATGTAGCTGTAAAGAGCACCCCACCCACCCCTCTGCTTGGTGAACGTGTAGCTGTAAAGAGCACCCCACCCACCCCTCTGCTTGGTGAACATGTAGCTGTAAAGAGCACCCCACCTACCCCTCTGCTTGGTGAACATGTAGCTGTAAAGAGCACCCCACCCACCCCTCTGCTTGGTGAACATGTCGCTGTAAAGAGCACCCACCCACCCCTCTGCTTGGTGAACATGTAGCTGTAAAGAGCACCCCACCCACCCCTCTGCTTGGTGAACATGTAGCTGTAAAGAGCACCCCACCCACCCCTCTGCTTGGTGAACATGTAGCTGTAAAGAGCACCCCACCCACCCCTCTGCTTGGTGAACATGTAGCTGTAAAGAGCACCCCACCCACCCCTCTGCTTGGTGAACATGTCGCTGTAAAGAGCACCCCACCCACCCCTCTGCTTGGTGAACATGTAGCTGTAAAGAGCACCCCACCCACCCCTCTGCTTGGTGAACATGTAGCTGTAAAGAGCACCCACCCACCCCTCTGCTTGGTGAACATGTAGCTGTAAAGAGCACCCCACCCACCCCTCTGCTTGGTGAACATGTAGCTGTAAAGAGCACCCACCCACCCCTCTGCTTGGTGAACGTGTAGCTGTAAAGAGCACCCCACCCACCCCTCTGCTTGGTGAACATGTCGCTGTAAAGAGCACCCCACCCACCCCTTTGCTTGGTGAACATGTAGCTGTAAAGAGCACCCCACCCACCCCTCTGCTTGGTGAACATGTAGCTGTAAAGAGCACCCACCCACCCCTCTGCTTGGTGAACGTGTAGCTGTAAAGAGCACCCCACCCACCCCTCTGCTTGGTGAACATGTAGCTGTAAAGAGCACCCCACCCACCCCTCTGCTTGGTGAACATGTCGCTGTAAAGAGCACCCCACCCACCCCTCTGCTTGGTGAACATGTAGCTGTAAAGAGCACCCCACCCACCCCTCTGCTTGGTGAACATGTAGCTGTAAAGAGCACCCCACCCACCCCTCTGCTTGGTGAACATGTCGCTGTAAAGAGCACCCCACCCACCCCTCTGCTTGGTGAACATGTCGCTGTAAAGAGCACCCCACCCACCCCTCTGCTTGGTGAACATGTAGCTGTAAAGAGCACCCCACCCACCCTTCTGCTTGGTGAACATGTAGCTGTAAAGAGCACCCACCCACCCCTCTGCTTGGTGAACATGTAGCTGTAAAGAGCACCCCACCCACCCCTCTGCTTGGTGAACATGTAGCTGTAAAGAGCACCCACCCACCCCTCTGCTTGGTGAACGTGTAGCTGTAAAGAGCACCCCACCCACCCCTCTGCTTGGTGAACATGTAGCTGTAAAGAGCACCCCACCCACCCCTCTGCTTGGTGAACGTGTAGCTGTAAAGAGCACCCCACCCACCCCTCTGCTTGGTGAACATGTAGCTGTAAAGAGCACCCCACCTACCCCTCTGCTTGGTGAACATGTAGCTGTAAAGAGCACCCCACCCACCCCTCTGCTTGGTGAACATGTCGCTGTAAAGAGCACCCACCCACCCCTCTGCTTGGTGAACATGTAGCTGTAAAGAGCACCCCACCCACCCCTCTGCTTGGTGAACATGTAGCTGTAAAGAGCACCCCACCCACCCCTCTGCTTGGTGAACATGTAGCTGTAAAGAGCACCCCACCCACCCCTCTGCTTGGTGAACATGTAGCTGTAAAGAGCACCCCACCCACCCCTCTGCTTGGTGAACATGTCGCTGTAAAGAGCACCCCACCCACCCCTCTGCTTGGTGAACATGTAGCTGTAAAGAGCACCCCACCCACCCCTCTGCTTGGTGAACATGTAGCTGTAAAGAGCACCCACCCACCCCTCTGCTTGGTGAACATGTAGCTGTAAAGAGCACCCCACCCACCCCTCTGCTTGGTGAACATGTAGCTGTAAAGAGCACCCACCCACCCCTCTGCTTGGTGAACGTGTAGCTGTAAAGAGCACCCCACCCACCCCTCTGCTTGGTGAACATGTCGCTGTAAAGAGCACCCCACCCACCCCTTTGCTTGGTGAACATGTAGCTGTAAAGAGCACCCCACCCACCCCTCTGCTTGGTGAACATGTAGCTGTAAAGAGCACCCACCCACCCCTCTGCTTGGTGAACGTGTAGCTGTAAAGAGCACCCCACCCACCCCTCTGCTTGGTGAACATGTAGCTGTAAAGAGCACCCCACCCACCCCTCTGCTTGGTGAACATGTCGCTGTAAAGAGCACCCCACCCACCCCTCTGCTTGGTGAACGTGTAGCTGTAAAGAGCACCCCACCCACCCCTCTGCTTGGTGAACATGTAGCTGTAAAGAGCACCCCACCTACCCCTCTGCTTGGTGAACATGTAGCTGTAAAGAGCACCCCACCCACCCCTCTGCTTGGTGAACATGTCGCTGTAAAGAGCACCCACCCACCCCTCTGCTTGGTGAACATGTAGCTGTAAAGAGCACCCCACCCACCCCTCTGCTTGGTGAACATGTAGCTGTAAAGAGCACCCCACCCACCCCTCTGCTTGGTGAACATGTAGCTGTAAAGAGCACCCACCCACCCCTCTGCTTGGTGAACATGTAGCTATAAAGAGCACCCCACCCACCCCTCTGCTTGGTGAACATGTAGCTGTAAAGAGCACCCCACCCACCCCTCTGCTTGGTGAACATGTAGCTGTAAAGAGCACCCCACCCACCCCTCTGCTTGGTGAACATGTAGCTGTAAAGAGCACCCCACCCACCCCTCTGCTTGGTGAACATGTCGCTGTAAAGAGCACCCCACCCACCCCTCTGCTTGGTGAACGTGTAGCTGTAAAGAGCACCCCACCCACCCCTCTGCTTGGTGAACATGTAGCTGTAAAGAGCACCCCACCTACCCCTCTGCTTGGTGAACATGTAGCTGTAAAGAGCACCCCACCCACCCCTCTGCTTGGTGAACATGTCGCTGTAAAGAGCACCCACCCACCCCTCTGCTTGGTGAACATGTAGCTGTAAAGAGCACCCCACCCACCCCTCTGCTTGGTGAACATGTAGCTGTAAAGAGCACCCCACCCACCCCTCTGCTTGGTGAACATGTCGCTGTAAAGAGCACCCACCCTCTGCTTGGTGAACATGTAGCTGTAAAGAGCACCCCACCCACCCCTCTGCTTGGTGAACATGTAGCTGTAAAGAGCACCCACCCACCCCTCTGCTTGGTGAATATGTAGCTGTAAAGAGCACCCCACCCACCCCTCTGCTTGGTGAACATGTCGCTGTAAAGAGCACCCCACCCACCCCTCTGCTTGGTGAATATGTAGCTGTAAAGAGCACCCACCCACCCCTCTGCTTGGTGAACATGTAGCTGTAAAGAGCACCCCACCCACCCCTCTGCTTGGTGAACATGTAGCTGTAAAGAGCACCCCACCCACCCCTCTGCTGGGTGAACATGTAGCTGTAAAGAGCACCCACCCACCCACCCCTCTGCTTGGTGAACATGTATCGTGCACATGTACCGTAGGTGCTCTGTACGTGTGTATCCTGTTGCTATGGAACTCATAAGACCGTAGTGATGTGTTAGGTGAGTACCCAGAATGTCTCTTCTTGCAGCGCAAGAAGCCGCTGTCTAAGAACACCACGTGCACTGTGAGTGTCTACTGAATCACATGATTTGCTGTGCATTTTCTGTTTTCCATGATGTATTCATCTGCACTCCTCCCCCTCCATCCCCTTCCCTCCTCCCCCTCCCTCCTCCCCCTCCCTCCTCCATCCCCTTCCCTCCTCCTCCCTCCTCCCCCTCCCTCCTCCATCCCCTTCCCTCCTCCCCCTCCCTCCTCCATCCCCTTCCCTCCTCCCCCTCTCTCCTCCATCCCCTTCCCTCCTCCCCCTCCCTCCTCCATCCCTCCTCCCCCTCCCTCCTCCATCCCCTTCCCTCCTCCCCCTCCCTCCTCCATCCCCTTCCCTCCTCCCCCTCCATCCCCTTCCCTCCTCCCCCTCCATCCCCTTCCCTCCTCCCCCTCCATCCCCTTCCCCTCCTCCCCTCCTCCATCCCCTTCCCTCCTCCCCCTCCCTCCTCCTCCCCTTCCCTCCTCCCCCCTCCCTTCTCCATCCCTCCTCTCCTCCTCCTCCATCCCCTTCCCTCCTCCCCCTCCATCCCCTTCCCTCCTCCCCCTCCATCCCCTTCCTCCTCCCCCTCCATCCCCTTCCCTCCTCCCCCTCCCTCCTCCATCCCCTTCCCTCCTCCCCCTCCCTCCTCCATCCCCTCCCTCCTCCTCCTCCATCCCCTGCCCTCCTCCTCCTCCATCCCCTTCCCTCCTCCTCTCCCTCCATCCCCTTCCCTCCTCCCCCTCCCTCCTCCATCCCCTTCCCTCCTCCTCCTCCATCCCCTTCCCTCCTCCATCCTCTCCCTCCTCCATCCCCCTCCTCCATCCCACTCCTCCCCCTCCCTCCTCCCCCTCCCTCCTCCATTCCCCCCTCCTCCCTCCATTCCCCCTCCTCCCCTCCCTCCCTGCATCCCCCCTCCCCCTCCTCCCCCGCCCTGCTCCGTTCCCCCCTCCTCCCCTCCTTCCTCCATTTCCCCCTCCCCCCTTCACCCTCCCCCCTCGCCAGTACTTCGGCAGGGTACAGAGGCTGTATATCAAGCAGACAGCTGCTATTCCTTTCAGTTTCACTATCAGCAGTGAGTGGAGGTTCTTACATATAGTTCACATACTTTCATGTCGCATCTAGAGCCCGAGTAATTTGTTTGTTGACTGATTGACCGACGACTCCATTTCTTGCATGTCAACTAGTCTCAGTGCCTCTGTGCACGTGCTGCGTCAGGTTGTGGAAATAACACCATAGGATAACTTGGTCCCCCCCCCCCCCAACACACACACACACAAACACACCCTCACAGAATCCCCACCTCCCAACTGCATTCTTCGTGCGATGGCCATCCACAAAACTCCGGAAATGATTTCAGAAAACCTGGTCTGCTGTCACAAACACATGGAGGAACAGAGGAGAGCAGGTGAGTGTGGCCCTGAGGGGATAGTGGGTGTGGCACTGAGGGGATGGAGGTGGGTGTGGCCCTGAGGGGACGGTGGGTGTTGCTGTGAGGGTATAGTGGGTGTGGCACCGAGGGTGTAGTGGGCGTGGCATAGAGATCTAGTAGATGCACGTACCTGCCACATGTAAAAGGTAGATTTCACTTCGGTCAACGTGTACCCGTAACATTTTCTACCACGTAAGTCCTCAGTGGTAGTGATGCACGTGCCATTGATTGTGGAGTCATTGACTAACTCGGTGCTGCCCATCCTCCGTCTCTCAGGCCTGCTGTTTCCGCAACACTTCATCCGATCCCAGTCCTCTCCAGCTTTCTACATTGAGGACACCATCACAGGGAGGCTTTCGGTGACTGTACCGTGCTCCTCCCTCCTGAAGAGTGAGCCCCCGCTACCCTCACATAATCCCATGCCCTCACACACACCTACACACACACACACACACACACACACACACACACACACACACACACACACACACACACACACACACACGCACACCACACACACACACACGCACACAACACACACACACACATACACACACACACACACACACACACACACACATACACACACACACACACACATACACACGCACACACACCTGACACACGTCATACACATGTCACACACACACACTACCTCACTCACACCCACAGAATCCGAGGATGTCTACACAACTGTCTATATGTTCCCTTGCTACACGTCTGAGGTCCAAAAGTCAGGACAGCAAGTCCAGATAGTGTTCACCCTGGAGAGGTCAGTATATCATAGTGTTCGGTCAGTATATCATAGTGTTCACCCTGGAGAGGTCAGTATATCATAGTGTTCACCCTGGAGAGGTCAGTATATCATAGTGTTCACCCTGGAGAGGTCAGTATATCATAGTGTTCACCCTGGAGAGGTCAGTATATCAATAGTGTTCACCCTGGAGAGGTCAGTATATCATAGTATCTCACAATATTGGGTGCAGACAAGAGGAGGTATGTTTGTGTGGAACATTTAATACAGAAACAGCACTCCTGTTCTATAGGGTGACTGATGTGCCATTTCTGCCAAAAGTGGACCAATGAACCAAAATCAGTATACCTCAGTATATCATAGTATGTACTATTCACCCTGGAGGGATCAGTATACCTCAGTATACCTCAGTATACCTCAGTATACCTCAGCACTATTCATTGCTAGTGCAGGTAGCACAGAAGCACATTGACCTCGCCCCTACCACACACACACACACACACACACACACACACACACACACACACACACACACACACACACACACACACACACACACAGTGACTCAGTGGTACTTGGCCGGTGTACCGTGGACGTCCGGGTGTGTGCCTCGCCGGGAAGGGACAGGAGCACAGACGAGAGGAAGCTCATGGGAGAAGGAGTGTCCTCTGATATCGTTGATGGCTCGACAGCTGGTGTTACGACCAGAAGAGGGAGGAAGAGAAGTGAGTGTGGGAGGTGGGGGGGGGGGGGGGGGGGGGGGGGGGGGGCAGAGGTGAGTATATGTAGTGATAGGTGGGGGAGAGGAGGGAGAGGGAGGTAGAGAGGTAGGTGGAGTGATGGAAGAGGAGGGGATGGGGAGAGGGAGGCAAGAGGGAGTGCGGGGAGTGATGGGAAGGGGATGGGGAGAGGTGAGTGTGGAGTGATGCTGGGGGGGGGGGGGGGGGGGGGGGGGGGGGGAGGGAAGAAGTGAAGTGGGGGGGTGAGGCTTAGGGGATAATATTTCAGTGGACCGTACTTTACCTTACTGTTCTTTGTTCATTGTATCAGTAGTATTTTTCGGTTTCTTGGACAGCCGTCATAAAATTATTGTTACTGTATTTATTTTCTGGACAGCCTTCATATTAGCCCCATGGCTAGGTGGCTCTATCCTTACACCATTCACTCTGTGTGTATGTGTAAAACTTGTATAGAGAAGAAAAAAAAAGGGGAAAAAAGACAGTACTAATTACTCCTACACATCCACACACCACCTACACCAGGAGCCGGCAGGGACGTGGTACAGTGCACCCTTCCTCCTAAACAGGTGTGCCGAGGACTCACTGGGAGGAAGGTCGAGCACACTATCACCGTAAGCACACCCTCCCACGTCCACCCTGCACGTCCATGCCACACCCTTCCTCATCCACCAATTGGCCTTTGGCACTGATGCTTAAAAAGAAATTTCCGATTATGAGTATGCTTATGAAGATTGCCAACCGTACTACACACTTTGTTGTGCTTCACTCCAATTGATGCTCTCTCTGTCACAATTAGAATACTCCCACTCTGTGGGTGGACTCTGATTGCATCCACCAGCTCATACTATACAGCTAGCCTCGTTCCCAGGCTGCGTCGTAGGCGGCTAGCCTCGTTCCCAGGCTGTGTCGTAGGCGGCTAGCCTCGTTCCCAGGCTGTGTCGTAGGCGGCTAGCCTCTTTCCCAGGCTGTGTCGTAGGCGGCTAGCCTCGTTCCCAGGCTGTGTCGTAGGCGGCTAGCCTCGTTCCCAGGCTGCGTCGTAGGCGGCTAGCTTCGTTCCCAGGCTGTGTCGTAGGCGGCTAGCCTCGTTCCCAGGCTGTGTCGTAGGCGGCTAGCCTCGTTCCCAGGCTGCGTCGTAGGTGGCTAGCCTCGTTCCCAGGCTGCGTCGTAGGTGGCTAGCCTCGTTCCCAGGCTGCGTCGTAGGCGGCTAGCCTCGTTCCCAGGCTGTGTCGTAGGCGGCTAGCCTCGTTCCCAGGCTGCGTCGTAGGCGGCTAGGTTACCCAGCTAGCATGACATCCCATACTGCCAACGTCACTGTTTGTAGGTTCAAAATTTAGTCACTAAATGGAGTACCCAAGTATGCTCCTTCCTCCCTACCAGACCCACCCGGAGCTGATTCCATACATAGACGTGTGTGTTCGCATGATGGAGAGTGTCTACAGTGTGAAGGTGGATGCTGGAGGGACGAGCAACGGGCCGGTCGCAGCAAGCAACAGCCGTGAGGAGATGTTCACGAACCTGGACAGCTGGTTGGAACACCTGGACTTGACCCGCTACCAATCCATGCTCCGTAACCACGGAGTTAGTGATCTCTTCCAGGTGCCCGGGGTGACTGACGAGGTACGATCTGGTAGACACATTGTATAATATATATTATAGGCCAGCTGTGTGGAGCAGTACTAGCAGGTTTGATCAATATGGATACAGCCTTGATTCAGGGTTACTGACGAAGTACGGTCCGCATGGATTGCTGTATAAACACAGTTATTACCCCATGCGCGCATGCGCAGCAAGGGGTTAAGCAATGCCTTTCACGTCTGTGTGTGTGTCTGTCGGCAAAAAAAAAAGCTTCAAGCATTTAATTTTAATTTGCACTTCATACATGTACTCAATGCAAATTCAACGCCGATTATTATTTCAGCTATTCTTCCTGTTATCGGTTTCTTGGCTCCACCCTTTTGAAATGTATGTGATAGTTCCAGGTAGTTTACATGCACTTGACCATTCTTTGTATCTATCATCGTCGAAAAGTGTGATGCTGTTCACACAAATCAGCATCTGAATCAACCAGCACGGGGTGTGTGTCCTCCAGACACATCTAGTTGTATAATGTGGTGCAGCTGTGTCGAGCAATATGTGATGCAGGTTGAGCGACATGATGTCTTATAATTTTCATGCTTATACACAGGAGCTGAAGAGATGGGGCATGTCGAATGCGGAGCACCGGAGAGCGTTCCTCGACGGGAAGTCTCGAATACAGCTGATCAAACAAGAGGATAGCACCATGGAGGACAACAGCCAGGATGCTCTGAACCAGAGTAGCCCCGCCCTCTTTCCCTCTACCCCCTCCTCACAACCAGCACCCCTCCCCTCCTCACAACTGTCACAGGGCTCACAGCAGCTCTCGCAGCTCTCAACTTCGTCAACTCAGCCTTTCAGTCAGGCAGTTGAAGTTATGCACATACAGCTCACGAAAACATTCAGCAACTCCCAACTCTGAGATATGACCGACCCCTTGCTTCAGATACTTCGCTGATATTTTGTTTTGCTTTCCATTGGTAGGTAGCTTATTTTTGTTGCCATGACCACTCTCAGGTGTCATTTCTAATCTAGATCTCTTCAAGTCAGCTGCCCATGTATGCATGTATCCTCACAACTGTCACAGGGCTCACAACAGCTGTCACAAGTCATGATCAACTCAGCCTGTCACTCAGGCCGGCATTTATAGCATAACAACCCTCAATGAACTCTAGCTGATCAGTCGGCCCCTTCCTTGGTCACATGAACCTTCTCTGTTTTGTTTTGCTCTGTTTCTTTTTGTAACCATTTTTTTGGTCACTTCGGTATAATCAGGAACCCACCATTGAGTTGATTGACATGTGGTGTCAATTTATTTTCTGCTACAATATCTGCAACAGCTGTGGCATGGGTACTTAAGGTATATAGCATTATACCTTTACCATTAGGGTACCTTTAACCGTCAGGGCCCGACGGTTAAAGGTTCCCTAATGGTAAAGGTATAATGCTACCTTAAGGCCCCGACCGTTAGGGTACCTTTAACCGTCGGGCCCCGACTGTATGATATAGTGTGTACGAAAGCTGATCAGTACTTAATATAGTTGATGTACTGCTGAAGTATTATACAAAAACTACTACAACAAATGTATGGTGATAGAAAGGTCTGCTGAATCACTAGCCTAGTTCCCAGGCCACGTGGAGTAGGTCCGTGTGGCTTGGGAACGAGGCTACACTACACCCTACTCTTCTGTTTGGAGAGGGCTTCTCTGAAAATGTCCAGTTTCTCTTGGATCAGCCGCACTTGCTCTGCAGGCAAAGGAGAATGATTTGTCAATACGTTGGCCTAGTACTTGTAATCCACTTTGATGAACACTGGATGGAAGTAGCCCATTACAAACCAGGTCAAATAGGTTATAAATGAGCAGCTCGTTTATTAACCAAACCAGTCAATCGGTTGTCAACGTATGTGTGCATGACAACACGGATCACTCACACGCAAGTCTACTCATCCAAAATTATATTGTGCTCATCAAGGTCATAAGCTGCACCGCCTTGTCCACAGCGTCTCCTCACACACACACACACACACACACACACACTCACTGAGCTGCTCTGCCTTGTCCACAGCATCTCCTCTGATCAGATCCTTCTTCCTCTTCTCATCCACTGCAATGGAGTCCAGGATCGTCTTCACCTGCTGTTCCAATTGACGTACTGGGAGGGTAGAGGGATGGGTGTGGGAGTGATGGTTTGAGGGTGTGTGTGTGTGGGTGTGTGTGGGGGGGGGGGGGGGGGGGGGGGGGGGGGGGGGGGGTGTTAGGGTTAGCTCCTTGTCTTGCCAGCCACAACCACTTCTGCAGAGTGCAGAGAGGGTATATCACCGCTGTCTGTGTGTGCTGGGGGGGTTCCCCACCTTCTCTGTCCAGGATCTGGACTCTGAGTGTGTGTGCTGGGGGGTTCCCCACCTTCTCTGTCCAGGATCTGGACTCTGAGTGTGTGTGCTGGGGGGTTCCCCACCTTCCCTGTCCAGGATCTGGACTCTGAGTGTGTGTGCTGGGGGGTTCCCCACCTTCTCTGTCCAGGATCTGGACTCTGAGTGTGTGTGCTGGGGGGTTCCCCACCTTCTCTGTCCAGGATCTGGACCCTGAGTGTGTGTGATGAGCTCTGCATGACTTGTTTCACCCGCCAGAAGAACTCCACCTCGGGACAAGCGTACTGGGGGGGGGGGGGGGGGGGGGGGGGGGGGGGGGGGGGGGGGGGGGGGGGGACAAGACACATGGGAATCAGAGCTACCATACATGGAGAGCCTCCATCCTTTTTTCTATCCAAACACTTCTCATTCTTCCCTCCTCTGCTTTCTCCTCTACCCCCTCCTTCCTCTCTGTTCACTCTCTCTCCGCTCACTTTCCCTCTCTCTCCGCTCACTTTCCCTCTCTCTCCTCCCTCCCCTCCCCCACTCCTATCTGCTCCCTCCCCTCCTCCTCTCCCACCTCTGGACTGTGCTGCCTCTCTCTGCTCCCTTTCCCCTTCCTGCTCCCTCCCCTTCCCTACCCCCCTCCTATCTGCTCCCTTCCCTCCTCCTGTCCCCCTCTTCCCCCCACCTCTGGGCTGTGCTGCCTCAGCACAAATCCTCTCTGGCATTTGTTAGCCGTCTGCTCGGCCTGCCTCAGAAAGTGTAGGTGATAGACGTACTCCCATGTGGAGGCAATCTGGGGGATGGAGGGAGGGGGACATGGGGAAAGGGGATGGGGTAAGAGGAGGGAGAAGGGAACAAGGGGGTGGAGGAAGGAGGGAAGCCAGGGTGGGAGGAAAGAGATTGGGAGGGAGGAGGGAAAGGGGGACAGGAGGGAGGGAGGGAGGGAAGGAGGGAAGGAGGAGGTCATCTTCAGACTATAGTTTGCAATGAGGCTACAAAAATGGTTTTCAAAGTTATGTTTTAGAACCGTTTTTCCCCGTCCCTCCTCCCTCCCTCCCTCCTCCTTCCCTCCCTTGTCCCCCTCTTCCTAGCTATCACCATCCAAACATACTTCATTCTCAGAGACCAAAAAGTTCTTTGTCTTGAGCACTCTCTGAACCGTCATAATCTCATCCATGAACAGTTTGCTGGGGTGGGACTGTGTGTGTGTGTGTGTGTGTGTGTGTGTGTGTGTGTGTGTGTGTGTGTGTGTGTGTGTGTGTGTGTGTGTGTGTGTGTGTGTGTGTGTGTGTGTGTGTGTGTGTGTGTGTGTGTGTGTGTGTGTGTGTGTGTGTGTGTGTGTGTGTGTGTGTGTGTGTGTGTGTGTGTGTGTGTAGTGAGAACACTAGAGCCTAAGGGTTGTTCAACAGCAACCCACTGGCTCTGCTGAGAGGAATCTGTTCAGCTCTTCAGCTATGGCCGTCCTCTTGACCTGGAAGGAGGGAGGTTGCCAATGGTTACCTCACATGTACATCAGTACACTATAGATGTTCTACCCAGTACTGGACAGGAGTCTAACATCAACATCAATTATTGTCAGGAGTCTAACTAACATCATTTGTACTTTATGGGCACTGGATGAGCCCGTCATATAAAAACCCCGCCTCACTGTTCTGATCATGCTTACATTAAATTGGAATGGTCAAGATTTGGCCCCAGGCTCAAAACGGAAGAAGAGGGGGAGGAGAGGATTGAGATTAGGCGACGCAAATTAATCTTGTACCCAAATCAAAAGCTGTTCTGAACTAAGCCGAGTTTACTTGTATCTCTGACTGGGCCTTCCACTGCAGCCAGCGGTCGTAGAACGACGTGGGTCCCTCCATCTCCTGCACCTTGTCCTCCGCTACCTTGGTCTGCTTCCGGAGGGCATCGATCATGAAGGCCACCGCCTCCCTCCACTGCGTGTCCGAGGGAACATCCTTGTCATCCAAAGCAGACATCTGGACATATTTCTGCATGGGAAGAGCATTTTCAGTAATCTGTGCCAGAACTGACATCCTTACACATTTCCCTCATTTCCTTCCCCTCTCTCCCTCCTTTCCGTTCCTTCTCCTCCCTCTCCTAACCCCCCCCCCCCCCCCCCCCCCCCTTCACTCTCCCTTCTTCCTTTTCCTTCCCTTCCCCTACCTCCGTACCAGCTGGTCAACATTGTATCCTTCCCACTGATGTTTTGTTCGGCTCTCTCTCTCCACCTCCTCCCTCAGACCCTGGCTGAGGGTGTGGAACTTCCCCCCAACCTCGTTTTCCATCTTGCCATGGAGCTGACCAAACATGGAGTCCATCCCAACCTGGGGGGAAGGGAGGGATGGAGGGTGGAGGGAGGGAAGGAGGGAGAGAGGAAGGGAGGGAAGAGAGAGGGAAGGGAGGGAGAGAGGGGAGGGAAGGAGAGAGGTGAAGAGGGAGGGAGGGAGGGAGGGAGGAGAAAGGAAAGTAGGGAGGGAGGGAGACAAGGAGTGAGGGAGGTAAGGAGGGAGGTAGGGAGGGAGGGGGAGAGAGAGGGAGGGAAAGATAGATAGAAGGGGGGAGACAGGGAAAGGAGGACAGAGGAAGGTTGGGATGGAGTAGGAGGGAGGGTAGGATGGAGGGTAGGATGGATGGATGGAGAGACTGAGAGGCAGTTGTGCACACCTCAGCACAGAGCTGGGCTAGTTGGAGACTGTCTGCCCACTTGTGCAGCTGAATGTCCGCTGAGGTGTTGAACTCTCTGCAGCCATTGGAGTGAGGAGGAGGCGGGGAAGGGGGATGGAGAGAGGAGGTGGGGAAGGGGATGGAGAGGAGGAGGCAGGGAAGGGGATGAAGAGAAGGGTACAGTACATATGAAATTGCAGCACATAGCCAACTAATCTTTCCTTCCCCCCACGACACCACGTCACCATGTCACCAACCCCGGTGATCTCCCTTGTGCGGCCTCCATGAAGATCTTCAGAACTTTATTGGCCATCTTGTTCCAGAGACTCACCATCAGTAACTGCTCCCTGTGTGTGTGATATGTGTGTGTGTGTGTGTGTGTGTGTGTGTGTGTGTGTGTGTGTGTGTGATATGTGTGTGTGATATGTGTGTGTGTGTGTGTGTGTGTGTGTGTGTGTGTGTGTGTGTGTGTGTGTGTGTGTGTGTGTGTGTGTGTGTGTGTGATGTGTGTGTGTGTGTGTGTGTGTGTGTGGTGTGTGTATGTGTGGTAGCGTTCATGTCTGCGTGCGTGCCTCATCCCTACAATGGTAACCCAGTGTGGAATGTATTTCAGGTGGTTCATCTTAGCTAGCTACATCTGCGGTGGGTAGCTACATCCGGGGTGACTAGCTACATCGGGTGGCTAGTTACATCCGGGTGGCTAGTTACATCCGGGTGGCTAGTTACAACCGGGTGGCTAGTTACATCCGGGGTGGCTAGTTACATCCGGGTGGCTAGTTACATCCGGGGTGACTAGTTACATCCGGGGTAGCCTCGTTCCCAGGCCCGAGACGGCGAGGAGAAAAGGGCCTGGTTTCCACTGTTTGCGCATGCGCTAACTAGCGGTGGAATTCCACCGGCACCGTGGACGTTCGATTATGTTTGTACACTTGTGACGTCTCAGTGGATAACGTCATCCGTACAGTTAACTAGCTAGAGAGTACTAAGTAGTGGCGTGCGTTACAACAGCTCTCGATCGTGCTCTCCTATGTCCTCAGGCGGCAAGGCGCTCCTGAATTGAGCTAAACAGCGACCTGCGACCTGAACGATGGGATGTTTTCGTGTAGCTACCGTCGCACCGACCGGGTACGGGTGGAGTCAGTATGCTACCAGACTCTTCCGTTGTTTTGAATAAAGAATGTCCGGTAAGTCTGTTGCTGGTGGCAGTGCAATTGTGGTTGTGTCGCCCCTCATCTCTCGGCAGTGTAGCAAAAATATATAGCGTCACACCCTCGACCATGTGACTACGAAGACGTCATTGGCACCCTCCCCTTATGAATACGTGTTACGGTTACAGATAATTAAGCGCATGCGCAAACAGTGGAAACCAGGCCCTTTTCTCCTCGCCGTCTCGGGCCTGGGAACGAGGCTACATCCGGGGTGACTAGTTACATCCGGGTGGCTAGTTACATCCGGGTGGCTAGTTACATCCGGGTGGCTAGTTACATCCGGGTGGCTAGTTACATCCGGGGTGGCTAGTTACATCCGGGTGGCTAGTTACATCCGGGTGGCTAGTTACATCCGGGGTGGCTAGTTACATCCGGGGTGGCTAGTTACATCCGGGTGGCTAGTTACATCCGGGTGGCTAGTTACATCCGGGTGGCTAGTTATATCCGGGTGGCTAGTTACATCCAGGGTGGCTAGTTACATCCGGGGTGGCTAGTTACATCCGGGTGGCTAGTTACATCCGGGGTGGCTAGTTACATCTGGGGTGGCTAGTTACATCCGGGTGGCTAGTTACATCCGGGTGACTAGTTACATCCGGGTGGCTAGTTACATCCGGAGTGGCTAGTTACATCTGGGGTGGCTAGTTACATCTGGGTGGCTAGTTACATCCGGGTGACTAGTTACATCCGGGTGGCTAGTTACATCCGGAGTGGCTAGTTACATCCGGGTGGCTAGTTACATCCGGGGTGGCTATACTCACCATTTCACGGGTTGCAGAACTTGCAGGCTGGCTACCTGGTTGAGAATGTCCGCCTTACCCAGCTCAAAGAGATCATCCTAGTGTGTGTGTACATGTGCACGTTTGAGTAGGATGTGAGAGGGAGAGGGGGAGGTGGAGGGGAAGGGGAGGGGAGGAAGGGGGGGGGGGGGGGGGGGGGGGGGGGGGGGCTGGGGCAGATGACCTACCCTGTCCAGAGTTCTCTCTCCCAGGTATCGGTTTCTCCACTCTGCCTCCAGGTTGTAGCGAAGAGCTGGAAACGGAGGGAGAGAGTGAGGGAGGGGGGAGGGAGGGAGGGAGGGAGGGAGGGAGGGGGGAGAGAGGGAGGGGAGGGACAGAGGGAGGGAGTGAAGGAGGGAGGGAGTGAAGGAGGGAGGGAGGGACAGAAGGGAGGGGAGGGAGGGAGGGAGGGAGGGAGGGAGGGAGGGAGGGAGGGAGGGAGGGAGGGAGGGAGGGAGGGAGGGAGGGAGGGAGGGAGGGGGGAGCGAAGGAGGGTAGAGGGGAGGGAGAAATGCTGAAACTGGGTCACCTCAGACATATTTCACCCCCCAGGGTGTCCCTATTAGAGGATACCAGAGTTCAAGGAGTACGATTCTGTACGAACACACTGTTCACTATATGAACCACGGCTACACAAACACGACTGAGACACAGTGAAGCAGTTCCTCTCACTCTTGAAGTGGAGAGCCTGGTCATCGATGGACTCTCGAACCATCTTCCAGAATTCTTCAGTCACAGCATTTACCATATTCCGTGTGGACAGCTGCGCTTCCCGAAGCATGCCATTCCTGGGGGATAGGTGATGGTTGGAGTGGGAGGGAGAAGAGGAAGAGGGAGGGGGAAGGTAGGGAGGGGGAGGGAGATGGTTGGAGAGGGGGCGGAGGGGAGAAGGTTGGAGAGGGAGAGGGTAGAGGGAGGGGAGATGGTTGGAGAGGAAGGGGGAGGGGAGGGGTTGAAGAGGGAGAGGGAGGGAAGGAGCAAAGACGAGGGGAGGAGGAGAGAACCAGTCCACATGCAGTTCTCAGAATTCTATAAAAAATTGCGTTCCCCACTGGAATAGTTTTGATCTTGCAAAATACTGCCTCTCATAACCCTGGATCTCTTCGATGGAGTCACTAGTGTTACCTGAGCAGGAGAGGAGGGTGAAGCGGTGGAGGAGGGGGATGGGGGAGGAGGAGGAAAGGGGGGAGAGGTTGAGGAGGGGAATGGGGAAGGAGGGGACAGAGGAGAGGTGGAGGAGGGGAATGAGGGAGGAGGGGACAGAGGGGAGAGGTGGAGGAGGGGAATGGGGGAGGAGGGGAATGGGGGAGGGGGAGGAGGGGAATGGGGGAGGGGGAGCAGGGGAATGGGGAAGCAGGAGAGGAGAAAGAGGAGTTAGAATTGGCACGTCATATGTGTCTTCCGTGGCAGGTGGTTGCACGTGATGCAGATCGATCACGGGCACCCTTAACCCAATGCACACAAATTTTGTTCACGACATATATGCACATACAAACATACAAGCATCAGCCAGCAAAGTGACAGGGGATCACTCACCCTTCCCGGTCACCACGGCATAGTACCCCAGAGCCTTCATGGGGAAGAGTCTGCCGTCCAGGATGGAGAGCATCTGGTGGGAGGACGGGGGGAGGGGTGTGCAATGTGTGATGTGGAGGGGTACGAGTGTGATGTGTGCAGCATGTGAGTGGGGGTGTGATATGGGCGTGGGTGTGATATGGGCGTGGGGGGAGCCAGAGGGTGCATATGTTATATGGGCGATGTGGGTTTGATGTGGGAGATGAGCGTGTGGTGTGCAATGTGTAATGTACGTGGAGGGGCGTGGATGTGTGCACAATGTGTGATGTGGAGGGGGGGTGGGTGTGATGTGTGTGATGTGGAGGGGCCGGTGGGTGTTATGTGTAATGTGGATGGGGTTGGTGTGATGTGTGAGGGAGAGGTGTGCTGAGTGTGATGTGTGAGGGAGAGGTGTGCTGAGTGTGATGTGTGAGGGAGAGGTGTGCTGAGTGATGTGAGGGAGAGGTGTGCTGAGTGTGATGTGTGATATATGTGTGAGGGAGAGGTGTGCTGAGTGTGATGTGTGAGGGAGAGGTGTGCTGAGTGTGATGTGTGAGGGAGGTGTGCTGAGTGTGATGTGTGAGGGAGAGGTGTGCTGAGTGTGATGTGTGAGGGAGAGGTGTGCTGAGTGTGATGTGTGATGTGTGAGGTGTGCTGAGTATGATGTGTGATGTGTGAGGGAGAGGTGTGCTGAGTGTGATGTGTGTAACGTGAAGGAGGTGTGTGGACGTGATGTGTACAGCTCGTAGGGGGGGGGGGGGGGGGGGGATGGGCACATACTCTTTCTTGCTTCATCCCTCCCGTCTCTGCCAAGTCCACTTTAGTCAGCACAAAGACAGTCCGGTGTCCTGGGTCACCACAGCAACATCAATTCATTGACACACACAATATGCTAGTCCGGTAGGTATCTTGGGCTAGGAAGGAGATACGAAGCTGGGATTTGCACCATTGTGATCAGCATGAACAGAGCATTCCAATGATGTCCATTTTGCTGTCAGTTGAATTTTGACCCAAAATCATGAAAAACCATGGATTATAGCCTTTGGTCGAGTGTAATTTTTGATGAAAATGTGACTGAGATTAAAAATCGTTTTAAGGACATCATTTGAAAGCTCATTTGATGCTGACCACAATGACACAATCCCCAGTTTCATATCTCATTCACATCTGAGTCTATTCCCAACACCAATTTGGTTGATTGTCCATTTGTTAGCAGAAATGGCACATCAGTCACCCTATAGAACAGGAGTGCTGTTTCTGCCAATTTTGGTTTAAATTCCAAAATTGTCATGTCAAAACATGTCCCTTAGACTCCTCTAGTACCTTCTGGGTCCATTTGGCTGACGAGGTCGGTGACAATGCTCCTTTCCGCATCAACAGAACCGTCTGTTGGTCAGTAAACGGGAAGGACATGACATGACGTATATCAACCTCCTCTACCCACACCCGCTCACCTTGAATACACATGACTATTGCATTGGGGTTCTCCATGTACTGCCTGCAATACAAAACACCATGTCATATGCTGAACACATGACTATATGCTGAAGGCACATTACTACAGCGGTTTGCTGAGATCTTGCAAATTCAGCAAAACGAAAACCGTTACTGAGCATGTGCAGTATTTCAAAAATGGTGTGCGCATGCTCAGTAGCGGTTTTCATTTCTGCTGAATTTGCAAGATCTCAGCAAACCGCTAGGTTGCAATACAAAGCACCATGCATGTCACATGATGAGCACATGACTAATAGTCTACGCTGGATACACATGACTAATATGCTGGGTTGCAGTACAAAACACCACATGCATGTCACATGATGAGCACATGACTATGCTGGATGCACATGACTATTATGCTGGGTACTGCTTGCAGTACAAATCACCACATGCATGTCACATGATGAGCACATGACTATGCTGGATGCACATGACTATTATGCTGGGTACTGCTTGCAGTACAAATCACCACATGCATGTCACATGATGAGCACATGACTATGCTGGATGCACATGACTATTATGCTGGGTACTGCTTGCAGTACAAAACACCACATGCATGTCACATGATGAGCACATGACTATGCTGGACGCACATGACTATTATGCTGGGTACTGCTTGCAGTACAAATCACCACATGCATGTCACATGCTGAATGGTACCCTGCAGTGATAGCCAAGCTCTATTTAAACATGCCCTCCCGTGAAACCTTGATCTACCTGACCCCTCCTCCCCTCACAGACAAGGATACGTAGTGTGTGTGAAGGGCGAGTTGTTCAACCCCAAATGTGTATGGAACCAACTGTCATACCAAAGTGTTCAACCACCCTAAACTCATGCGAAACCACCCTATAGGCCATGTTTGCTCAGCTGACATGGTGGTACCAGAACTGGTAACTATGGAGAACGTTCAGCGTACACACTCCTGCAACAACACACACACCTGCACATCTTAATGATCTCCTCTCTTGTACTCACAGCCATACCACTGGTCACGGTCTGGGGGTCAGAGTACAGAGTTTAAAGGTCAACTTGACAGGGCCTCATTCAACATTTATTGTTAGCATACACTGATTATTCCTGGAAGGTCAACTAGCACCATTCTCTTCAACTGAGGACCGTAGACTGTGATGGCAATTGGCTGGGGGGGGGGGGGGGGGGAGGTAGGTGGAGGGGAGGAGGGAGGGAAAGGAGGGAGGAAGGGAGAAGAGGGAGGGGAGGGGGGAGAAGGGAAGAGGGGAGAAAAGGAAGTAGAGGGAGAAAGGGAGAAGAGGAAGGGAGGAAAGGAAAGGAAGGGAGGGAGAGAGGAGAGAAATAAGG
>OZ007514.1:12703016-12718016 GCA_963931865.1 Axinella damicornis | reverse complement strand
TCAGACCGCGCGCTCACTAGCTGATGAACTGTTTGAGGGCGATAATTGCTTCCTGGTGATTTGCGCCCTGCGTGGGTTTGCAAGAGAATCTATCACTTGTCAACTTGTATCTTTACGATATGCAAGCCTCACACTCAGAACTGGTAAGTTCAATCTTGGCACAGCTGGTTTTGTTCAAACTGCCAGTTGGTTGATTTAATTGGTCGTCATAATTTGTTGACTGTAATCTGTAGTAAATGAGGCTATGTTTACAGTAAATAGTAACAATGGAAGATGTATTTTCCTGTTCTGTTATGTAACGCATGTTGTTTTCATTAAACACTGATTTCGAATTCAAAGAACAATGTCTAACCTTGTAGTTTGACCATTCTTGCGCCTTCGCTGTCAGTTGTTAGCAGTAAGCAAAGGGACAGGGAAAGCCTATGGTGGGAATATTCGAATAGCTACATGCATATCACCCCTGCATCCTGGAAGTCCTCACAGACTCAGCCAGATTGTAGCAAGATTGACGCCTGCCTGAGACTCGAGCAGCCTAGAAAGCATACACCAGCTACAGTAACTACTCCATTCTGTAGCTCAGCGAGTAATTTTCATTGGACTGGATTGCTTTATCCCTCCCTCCCTCCCTCCCTCCCTCCCTCCCTCCCTCCCTCCCTCCCTCCCTCCCTCCCTCCCTCCATCCCTCCCCTCCTTGCCCTCCCTCATTCATTTACAGCCTAGTCCGGCAGCACCAGGAAGCGGGGGAGGGACAAGTGGACCACCTACCTCCAGTCAGCCCTCTTTCAAGTTCTCTGTTCCTGAGAGCTTGGACCGGATCAAAGAGGAATTCGGATTCCTTCAGGCACAAACAACAAAGTGAGCGGAAGTAATTTCTTGCATTCTGGTGTGTTGTTGTAATTCTGCCTTATCTTACCTTGTGGTATGTTCTGGAAAATTAAAACAAAAGTTCCGGGAATTGATAATGACTTTTGATTGTTTGGCACACCTGTGGCAAATGAATAGAACAATCTGACGGCCAATCTGAGATTGCCACTGTTCCTGAACTCCAAGTTAACGAAATTCCTGGTGCTCAAATCAATCATGCATGTCATAAGGGAAACCAGCTCAAAACATTGTGTATTAAAATTATATACATCTCGGTCACGACCTTTGGCAGATTCTGACTACTCCTACCTACTATGCACTGTTGACCTAGTAGTCGAGCTCAGCAAGCCAGTCGCTGTTCGGCACCCTCCCCCTACTTTACTCACATTATTGCAGGTGATATATATACTGTACCAGGTTCTGTTCTGTCAAGCCAATCCCCAAATTTGGGAGTGGAAATGTCCTGGGGACGAAACTGTAGCACTGTGCACCCGTACTCGACACTGATCAGATGTGACGTGAAATATTATTTATTGGGGTGTACCCTTTTCCTTGTGGGCTTATTTATTTTGTCTCTGATGTGTCTGTGATGTCTCTGATGTGCGTCTTGTCCAAACTAAACGCTGGTGATGGGTGTTCTGCTTTTGGCAGTACCGGAGGCCAAGAACACTTGCAGACCACGGTATGTGCTCCTTACTGAGATTGGTATGCTGTGCACCGTTTATTATGCGAGGCCATCATGCAATCTGATCAGACAACGCCTGGCTTTTCTCTTAGAATACGCAAAAGTGGCTACAGAATTATGCGTGCACCATACTGAGATTGGTATGCTGTGTTGTGCACTGTTTAAATGAGCAAAGCCATCATACAATCTGATCACAGCATACAGACTGCACCAGTGGCACTTTGCAAAGACTGGTTTTTCCCTTAGAATACACAGAAGTGGCTATACATGCACCATACTGAGATTGGTATGCTGTGTTGTGCACTGTTTAAATGTGCAAAGCCATCATACAATCTGATCATAGCATACAGACTGCACCAGTGGCACTTTGCAAAGACTGGTTTTTCCCTTAGGATACACAGAAGTGGCTATACATGCACCATACTGAGATTGGTATGCTGTGTTGTGCACAGTTTAAATGAGCAAAGCCATCATATGATCTGATCATAGCATACAGACTGCACCAGTGGCACTTTGCAAAGACTGGTTTTTCCCTTAGAATACACAGAAGTGGCTATACATGCACCGTACTGAGATTGGTATGCTGTGTTGTGCACAGTTGAATTTAAATGCGCAAAGCCATCATACAATCTGATCAGAACTCGTTCTCCATAGCACGTAGACTGCATCAGTGGCACATACGATACAATCCCTGTACCTGAATGTGATCTTTACTACTGAGATTGGTGTGCTGTGTTCTACACTGATTTGTAAACGGTCTTGAACCACTGCAGTCTGGTAACCACGTCAGAACGTGGTCTCCGTATTATGCTGACGCACTGCACAATGCGTCCTTGACATGGATGCTGCCTTCATCCCACAAAGTGCCTACAGGGTTTGCAGACTCTGGACGGGTGTCCCCACGGCCAGTTACCATAGTTACGTGCTATTAGGCGCAGCTCACTTCTAGGTGCATAATCGTTGTTAACTAACGTCCCACCTACTCTTTGCTAAGCACTGAAGTCGTCTACCAGAAACTCTGCCATTTTCGATCCCTACGGAGTGGAAAAAGTTGTAATTCAAGATGAAGTGAACTTCAAGGCATGTCATTCAAATGTTAAGTGCATCTTGCTTATACTGTAGGCACATATTTCCATCCTGTGGAGATATAGGTGCATGTGACTAGCCCTAGCAATGAGCGACTATGCTATTAATTGGTCAAATAGAACACTTAGGGTCACTTGTAGTGTGCAAAAACACTGTCCTTTCTTTCCTTCTGTAAGCGATCAAAGCCTGGGGTCCTAGGGGATGGGTCCACACGAGGTGTCTGTGTACTGCAGTGAGCTCTTCAGTGTAATGTACCGTGTTTGACACAAATCATTCACCTGCTACAACCTGCCAATGAGCAGCCTTTGTGTTAGCAAGTATGTGTGTGTTGCCGGGCTATTGAGAATCCTAGCTTTGTGTTAGCAAGTATGTGTGTGTTGTTGCCCCGCCATTGAAGAAAAGCTTGTACTGCTATTTTGCGTGTACCACCACCTTGTAGATGTAGAAAGAGTGTGTAATGGTTCCCCACATATTGCTACACAGCAGGTGTGTATAACACTGGTAGGCTATTGTGTCAAAGACAACACTATAGTCTGTACAGCTAGATAAACGGATGGGACTTTGAAGTGCTGCGGCCTAAATCAACAGAGTCCTACACAGTGTATCTGTGCTTTCGCCTGCTGGTCTCAGCCTGAGTGATTATGAATGATACAAGTAATAAAAAACATTAAAAATGTATCAGGATGTAGGGATACCAGAACGGCAAAAAGTAAGGAAACAAGAGGGATGATCGAACATAACAGTGAAGTATACAATCACCCCTACATATCTTTTTTCATTGTACATGTATTATATGGAATACACTAACCTCAGAAGAGTGCCTCGTTTGACAACACATCGGTCAACGTATATATCTTCCCCACTGTTTCTAATTCAGCGATCTTGAGTAATAATTACGTATCGTTGCTAAGTGCTCGTTTAAGTGCGCATGCGTACAAACGTGAAAATGGCGTGACAAACGAAGCCATAGTTATTGTGTGGGCAGCTGCAGCCGCCTGGTGAAGACTTGGAGGTAGCGAAAAAGCGATGGGACGTTGCACTGCTCGGTTGAAAATGCTGCTGTTTCGTGCGAAAACCATCGTGACAGATTGAGGCAACGTTGAGCTAAGTTGTCTGAAGAAAGAAGAAGAAGAAGAAGAAAGAAAGAAAGAAAAACAATTTGCCCGTTTTGCGAGTACCTGGTGAGGTACTTTCGCGACGGTTTTTCGCGATGCGAGGAGTCTTGTTGGTCATGAAAACACTCGAAGATGAACGGTATGTGGTTATAAAGGCTTATAAGTGTACCGTTTCTGAGATTTGGAGAGATTTTTTTGTATTGGCATGTATTGCGTGTATGTCGTATCCCTACATACAGAGTCTACCGACTCTGTGATACGTAGTCTCCTCCATAATATTAAACATGGCTAATGGCATGCATGTCACAGTCGTCAAACGTCAAGGAAACAACGATCCATTTGTAACTGTGACTCCTGCAGCAGCTTAATTAGGCAGTGTTGGTGGTGTGGGTGCAAGTTTACCTCCTTATACAAACGACGACTTATGGCAGCTGTTGTCAGGAGAAGTGTTGGCTTCCTAGGGCGGGGAGATAAAGGAGTCCGTGTGCTTGTGGCTTCTAAGCCTGAGGACTTTATACTGGCTCCTCCCGCTTCTTAATAGCCTCCTTGGCTCAAGTGCATGGGCATCACCGTCTAGACATTAACACTGGTAGGTGTTGGCCAAATGTCTCTAATTTTAGAGTCCTCATCTCCTTGGCTCAAGTGTGGGCTGTGGGGGCGCACTGGCTTGTGGTGTGAGAGTATGCTGGTTGCTGGCCAAATTTCTGTCAGAAGTATGATTGCTTGACAAGGGGTGGTCACTCCAATGTAAGCACCATACTTAGAACTGTGACCGGGGATTGTGACCCTGTATACGGCGGATGTATAGGTGCGGTATGGGTGAGGCTTACTGCTCCGTATACTACCGAAATGTCACACAATCATGGTGGATTTTTGCTATGGTCACTGGGTCACCGCCCGGCATGCACAGTTTAGCAGCATGGTCATGTGACCACAGGTGAACGTCCGGACGGTCACAGGCTGTGACCACTCCTTGCAGTACGATTCCATGGCCTCAGCTTGTGTTGCTGGGTGACGTGGGCCCTGTAGGCCCTTAACCTACAATGTACGTACGTTATACATTAACGCGTAACCCCTTATTCACCAAATTTTCACCGAGTCCGGTACATTGTGCAATACTATAATGTGCTGTACAGGCCCTTAATTGGGGCCGACATGGGCTTGCCCCATTTCCGTGCATTAAGACCTTATCAGTTTCAATGTGTGCATTGTATCAGGCAATAGCTGTATATGTAGCTGTATATGCTACTACACTCTGACAGAATCAACATACGCGAGTCAATGTCTCTAGGTTTGAGAGCCCAATACCAATGATATTATACCATTTGCTGGTATACGCACGCTCAGCTTCAGGTGGCAAGGGTAAAGGTGCTCAGTGCTTACCTCCAGCCCTCTCTGGTCCCCAAGGGGAGGAGGAGTTCAGTTGTGAAGCAACTGGCGGTATTCAACCCTGGAACTGAGCATTGGTCCGCTGTCAAATGCTTTAACCACTTAGTCACGAGTGACTCGCTAATGTGAGAGGATTCTGAGCTGATATCAGATTCACACACTCAAATTCTTATTGTGTATATATTTCAAGTCTGCAAACACAATTATGTGAAGATTTGATGACATCTGAGTAACTCCTTAAGGTTACGGGATCGTCGTGCGGTGGGCGTGGCCAGACAATTTCTTCAACCCCGTTTTTCTCGCACAGAAAGTAAGCTAGCGAAATCAACCTTACTCGACACAAAGCAGGGAGGGTAGTCAACATGCAGATCAAACATCATTACAGCAGCTCACACTGTAGCCGTCGTACACTGGTTAAATCGATTCCAGCAAACTATTCACCAAAAATCTCCAGTGCGAAGACAGCCAGCAACTCGATTCTACTGTTGGGAGACACGCCATAGGAAGCTCTAGGGCGGGACGTAAGCGTTCTGTGGCTAGGTTGAGCAGTCCTCGAAAGAACGACTCTTGAGTGCGAATAACTGCCATCTTGACTCCCCTCTTTAGAATACAGCGTCGTATAACTTCGGAACGGTCATCAGTATTTACAAAAACGCTTCGTCCGGCCCTTTCTATACTGTTCGTGCCTATTTCAACACGATCTTCCAAGTCCAGGTCGGATCATGCGGCTTTCTTTTTGGTGACAAAAAAACTATGAAATAGCGCTTAATTAAGTATACGGTGCGCGTATCCGCGCGCAGGGATCCCGTAACCTTAATCCTCAATGTTTTCTCTGTCATTAGATTTTTTTATGTCAGTGTTAATTGCTTCACCATTTGTTGCTGTGAGATTATGGGGAGCAGGAATAAGGCAGCATCATTCTGATCTGGTGCACGAATACTGGTCTTCAGTTAGTCAAAACTACACTACAAAGATTGCAGTTAGGTATCTGCACATCATACATTTCTGGTAAAGGAACACACGTCCACTGACGTAGCCTCGTTCCCAGCCTGGGAACGAGGCTACGTCCATGGTTGAACAGGAGCTGGCAAGGCACTCAGCGGTGCCAAGTCATCAACGCTAATGCACATGAAAGGAGTTAAGTGCTTTTGAATGACTTCAAACACTACAACCTCTGAAAGCATTACGAGTGAGGCTGCATACCACTAATTGGACCTATGGGAAGCCAGTCCATGTTAGTATGATGTTACTCTTCAACATGTGAGTCACTTGGACCAAACCAGAAAATACTTGAGATTGCTATTAATGTTTGAAGCTTGTTATCAGGCATGGCTGAGAATTCTGTCAACTCAGTAAGTACAGCTGCTTGTTGGTTGTTTGTCCTGGCCAAACAGCGCTCACTAATGTGCTGCAACAAGTGTGGAGAAGTTGTACTGCACTCTACAGAGATGCTTGTTGCTAACATTCTCCAAACATGTCACCTCCACTCACAGAAAGGACAATTATGGATTGAGGGAAATCACTTTGTGCTTTGCCATATATGGATAACTGAACCAGTTATGTTGCCGTAGCAACTCTGTACAGCTATAGTACATGGTCAAAGCAGACTAGTACTCCTCAGACCTAAAGCTTCAAGTTCTCTAATTTCCCGATCGATGCATGGGTGCGTGGTTAGGCTAGAGCTCTTTACGGTGTCTAATTCATTTAGCAAAATTTGCTTAAGGATGCATTTTTTGTCATCTAGTATGAGACTGTGTGGCAGCCACCTAGCTTCGAGTAGATGCTAACTGACAAGATTGCACAAGTTGTTTGTAAGGCAGTTCATCTCCTCCCCCCAACTTCAAGGACAAATTTTAGGTCTTGCAGTTTTGAAGATTTCCTTACATGCATTGTGAACTAACAACCAGTTGGCTACCCTAGCTCCCAGGCTCTTTCTCCGAACGAGGCTACCCCCCCCCCCCCCCCCCGACTATCGTGCCGTTCACTAGCTATCGTGCAGTTCACTAGCTAGCTTGGGGGAGCTGTGGAAGGAGGCTGCAGGTGAACGGATGTACCTGTGAACAGATGAGATCATTTCGTGTTCCTCGGATCTTTGCAGCTCACGTCAAGAAGCCCAAGACGATAGGTCAGTGTTTATTGTCCTGCAAAGAGGATCGCTTCATGCGGAGATCAGATATGCGCCCAACATAGGGGAAACAGCTGGCGAGAGTGTTGCCGTGGGTTTCGACTTTGGGACAGAAACGTCCTCTCACATCTGATCATGCATAGCTGCAGGCCCGCAGCTGTACTCTCCCTTGTCAAGGTGTTCATGATGTTGATATTAAACCTCGATTTTTCTTGTCTGCAATTAATTTAATTGTGTGTTAGTTTAAACAGCTGGCCTTGTGTATAATTCGACCCACACCTGTTGAATTCAGGGCCTAACTACCTAGCTACCTACGATACGAATCATCGATTCCGGTTCAAATATATACTGGCTGCAAACAATTTACGATATGAATCGTCGATTCCAGTTCAAATATATACTGGCTGCAACAATTTATTGTTATTAACCCCGAGTTCTTGTTTCTGCGCTGAAAACTCCTTGAGGAACAGAGTCCATTGAAATGTGTCGACACATGCCCTATCCCCATGCATACCCAAGGCACCCACAGTTTAACCACTGCATTGCCTGTTTAACCCTTGCAATACCTGAGTTTAACCCTTGCAATACCTGAGTTCAACCCTTGCAATATGTGAGTTTAACCCTTGCAATACCTGAGTTCAACCCTTGCAATACCTGAGTTTAACCCTTGCAATACCTGAGTTCAACCCTTGCAATACGTGAGTTTAACCCTCGTAATACGTGAGTTGAACCCTTGCAATACCTGAGTTGAACCCTTGCAATACCTGAGTTTAACCCTTGCAATACCTGAGTTTAACCCTTGCAATACCTGAGTTTGACCCATGCTACCTGATGTTTAGCAGGTGCAAGAAAACTATCGGTTGTCACGCATACGGCACGCTTCTGAGCATGCACAGTAGTGTCATTGCCCACCACAGTGCAATGGGTTGCAGCACTGTCTGCGTCTGCTCAGCAGACGGTGCTGCAACCCATGGCATTGTGGTGGTCTCAAACACTCTTCCCTTTGAACACTGTTCACCAGCTGTCAGCCTAGCCCCGTTCCCAGGACGGGGCCTGGGAACGAGGCTACTGTCAGCCGGCTGCATCGACTAATAAACCTCAAGGTAGTCTCGTTCCCAGACCCACACGGTCTGGGGATGAGGCTAACCCCCAAGCATCGCAGTGTGTGGGTTAAGTTATTGTGTTGCATGCAGTTTCAAGTTCACTGTGAACATGACAAGTTGTTTCTTCGGGAGAATGTGGGTGGGTGTGTATATACATGCAGCTGCGTTTGTTTTGGGGGCATGCAGTGTAGGGTTGAAAATTTGGTTCACCTGAAGCATGTTTCATGTACAAAGATCTTGCAGTAGAACTTCAGAACATCTTCGCTTGTCACTCACTTATCCGAGCTCCTTGTCTCCGTGATGCTGTCACAGCTCTATATTCACAGTTTACCTTGCTGGCCGCCTTAGCCAAACTATGAGATTCTTGTGGCTGTCTAAGTTCATTGAACAGGTAGTAGCAATTATAAGGACACTTGCCTGCAAGCCCAGCCCACCCCAGCGGCCACTTGCTCTCTTGCACTCTTGAGGTGCCTCCCTACATGCAGTACTGGCAACAGTGTGTACGGTAACACTCCTTGTGAAGTCCGCCCTCTGCTTGTTGTTAGTGTAACCAGATGGCTAGGCTGTGAAGGTGTACATGTCCATGTATATTGTGACAAACTGACAAAGCCAATGTTTAACAATATACACCCCATACCCCTCCATTCCCCTCTCCCTTCTTCCCTCCCTCCTCCTCTCCTCCCTCCCTCCCTCGAGCTCCCCCCACCCCCTGTCCCCGTCTCCCTTCTTCCCTCCCTCCTCCTCTCATTCTCCTCTCTCCCTCCTTCCCTCCTGCCCCCCTGCCCCGTCTCCCTTCTTCCGTCCCTCCTCCTCTCATTCTCCTCTCTCCCTCCTTCCCTCCTGCCCCCCTGCCCCGTCTCCCTTCTGAATTCCCTCCCTCCTCCTCTCATTCTCCTCTCTCCGGCTCTTTCCCTCCCTTTCACACTTCCTCCTAGGTGAGATTCATCTTACATTGAGCATGTGTAACCCTAGCCACAGTTCCTCCAATCCTATTCAGCACTAGGCACAATAAGCTATGAATCTGCAGCTGAATTTCATTGGCTATGAATTCCGACTCTCTGGTAGTGGGTGTGAATCATGGTTTTACTAATGTCAGCAAAGTGGTTTGTTAGCGAGGACCGTGAATATGCTTTGCAAATTCATAGGCACTTGAGGGATCCCTTTAGGATGATGTAATGGGAAATTGAATCCACTGCCTTTGTACAGGAGAGATGATGTCATTGGTATTCAGAGGCATATGCATGGGGTGATTGTGACTGGTGGACTATCATGTGACACTAAGGGTGCAAGATTGGCTAGCCGCCTGGTGTGTCCTCCTTACTCCTCCTTGCCTGGTTGATAAGCACATGAGTAGGGCTTGATACCCATATGACAGACAAGTTCCTGTCTGGGATTTTATCTCCCCCTAAAATATATTGAAACTACAGTATGAGCTCCTTCCCTCGGGGAAACCACCCTTCTGTGTCCATCATTCTCCCCCCTTTATTGTCTTGCCAGACTCAAGGGCAGATCTAAAGACTTGTATGGTGAAATGCCACATGTCAGCTGTCAGCAGCAATGTGTATTCACCTTGAGCAGATGTTTGTGTACCGTGGGTTCTCCCCGGAGCCTTTTCTCTTCCGGTTTTGGTTGTTTGCAGTTTATTGTGAACAGCCTGTCTGCTGTACTGTTGTTATCAAGCTGCAGTGGGGGGGGGGGGGGGGGGGGGAGGGGTTACGGGTAGGAGGGAGGGGAGAGGGAGGGAAGGGAGAAGGGAGGGAGGGAGGGAGAGGGAAGGTGGAGGGTATAGAGCGGTGGGGATCAAGGATGGAGGTGAGCGAGGGAGAAATGGTGAGAAGGATGGATTAAAGGAGAGAGGGGAGAAGGCAAGACGGGGGAAGGGAGTGAAGACGTGTTAAGAGGGAGGAGGGATGAAAGGAAGGGGATGAATAGCATAGCAAACATATCACCATTAGTGATCAAGCTCTTCTCAGACGATTCAATCAGTGTTGATATGCTGCTGGTTTAGGCATATATGGCTTTCGCCTCTGCATATGACCATCATGTGCCCCTCACAGCGAGTGTGCCGTGGACCTTAATGCCTTATATGGGTCAAACACTTGCCTCACTACGACCATATGTTACTCCACTTGGGAAATTTTGAGTTTTGTGTCGTGACTTTCTGTGCATGTGAGTTTGTGACTTATTGTGTGACATACTCGTGACTGAATGCACGGATGATTTTCCTGACCCACTTAGTTAAGTTACATGACAAGTGGAGTACCCCAGTGACCAACAATGGCTAAGAAAACTGTCTCAGCTTGTCATGTGATTAGTGCTTCTTGTTAAGCTGTTTGAGCTATTGTAGTAAGTGAGTGACAGAGTAGCTCGCTGGTATTCATGTCCGTACGATTTGTCTACTTGGCTTGTGTTTTGACATGGGGGGTCAGCGCTATCAAAAGTTCGACTGTGTAGCTGTAATAACGGACATGTGCTTAGCAACGCACCTCTACCACAAACAATCCAGATAAGGGCTGTGTTTCTGCTTCAAGTATTCACGCTATGAAACTCTCCAGAAATTCATCGGCAATGATTTTCGCTTGGCTGTGTATTAGGAACAAGTAATGTAATTCCAAGCATTGCTGGCAATAACGGTGCATTCTGTTTGTCCTCTGCAACGTAAAAACACGAGAACGTGTTTCTCCCTCGGGGCACTTTAGCCTCGGATTCAGTACAGACCACCCTAGCCTCATTCCCAGGCCACGTGGGAGGAGAGAAAGTGCTTTCTCTCCTCGCACGTGGCCTGGGAATGAGGCTAAGACTACCCTAGCCTCGTTCCCTGGGAGCGAGACTAGCCTCAGTTGCACAGAACAAGTAGCTATTTGAGTTCTGGCAATGGCGTGACTGTGAAAAGCAATTTTCCTCCCGAAGTCATACTTCCCACATACTTCACAAACTCAATTGACTATTTTGACTTACCAACTTGCATGTAATGGAGATATTTCCATCCGTGTGGAGGAATTTCTGGTGTCTTTTAAGATCATATCCAGTGCATGCAATTTGAGGACGTTCCATTCATGCCTGGAGGGTGAGTTTGTATTATGCTCTGTGAGGTTGGAGCCAGTCTTGGGCTGAAGGATCTATTCGAGGAAGCTAACCAGTGGTACCTATTCATGCTGTGGTGGTACCTATTCATGCTGTGAACTTCATTCTGCTATACCCTCCGGGGGTGCGTGGCCCTGAACTTCCTCTGCGAAGACCAATCCTTCAACACGTCGTCGTGTTCCTAGTGTCCGTATTATCACGTTGACAGCCTCAGTGTCCCCTTGTGGAACAACAGTTCAGTGTCAAGGCAGTTCAGTGTCTGTGATGGGAGCTCATGACGGCTTTTGCAGTCATTGGTTGGTAAAGAGTTAACAGAAGACGAGAACTGATAGTCCAGCAATTGGTCAAGGGGAGGGGGAGGGGGAGGGGGGGGGGGGGGGGGGGGGGGGGGGGGTAGAGGGAGGGGAGGGGGAGGGAGGGCGGGGAGGGGGGTAGAGGGAGGGGAGGGCGGGGAGGGAGGGCGGGGAGGGAGGGGAGGGGGGAGGGGTACAGCTGTGTCTGGTTGCCAGGTGGGGTCACATTTCAGGGTTGCTCCAATGTGCACTTATCAACACTTGAGGCTGTAATCATGAATATTGTACCAATGTGTGGCCTCCCCACCTTGGTGTATGCAGACCACCTCAGCTCATGGGGGGGGGGGGGGGGGGGGGGGGGGGGGTGTATTATTAGGGATTACTACAGATTACTGAATAGGCTAGTGGAATGTGTGACATTGTGGGGTGAGCATGAGTGAGTGCATGTGCGAAATTAGCATGTGAACAGTTGTAGCTACGTACAAGACTGTCATCAGAATGTGACTACATGAGAACAGCTCAGGTCACAGAATATCACACCAAAAGTACACTGTCGCATATGCACAACACAGAGTGAGGCTAGCTGAAGCAGTCTAGCGGCGATATGGCAGGTATTAACCTATAGCTATGCATGCTGCACACTGGTCCAGCACACCATGTGCTCTGCAGGACACGTACACGTAGCTACAGCTCTGAGGTCAATGAATAGGTAGGTCCACCAGCGGTGTTCGTCTTTGCTGTCGCCACTGGGGAAGTACGTACAGAGGTGGGTAGGTCATGATCGATCTGTTGTCGCCTGCCAGACTCTCACGCACGGCGGAGATTTACGGTACGACATCCGGAAATGAATGCACTATTTCGTACGTTGTATTGCACGTGCCGGATTTATGGTATGGGAGACAGATCGACAACAGTACGTACATATACGTTGTACAGTGCCATATAGCGCCGCGCGCGAGACTACGACTAGTGTGGGGGCTCACTCACACTGGCCCAATTACTAAGGATTAATATACGTATGGAAAGCTGGGCGGGGGCCTGTGTTCATTCCTGGTTTCATGACCATGGTGGTATGTACCATGCCTCTGTGGGGGCCTGTGTTCATTCCTGGTTTCATGACCATGGTGGTATGTACCATGCCTCTGTGTAGTCTGTACACCACTCCAGCGGTATGATCATGTGACTGTCACATGCAGTTGTTGCACAATCGCAGGGGGATTCCCCAGAAACAGTAAGGTCTAGTTGCAGGAGGTTATTGAATTAGCCTCTTCCTGACGTGGGCGGGATGGAGGGAAGTTTTTGTCTTTGTTCTACCAGTAGACAGGGAAATGTCCACTATGCCCAGCAACAATGCAGTAAGCATGCCACAACTACCTGCAGGTGTTCAGTTTCACTAGTTGACCTGCTTCAGGTTGCGTCACATCAAACAGTTTGTGTTCATGACAGCGAGCAGATCGATCCATCTCTGTTGTTGGGTGTGAGCGAATCAGAGGCCACCTCGTAAGCATAGGTGTTTTAGAGATGCTGAACTTAGCGGAATCTTATGAGTCAACTTGGTCAACCCCATCAACCAAATGTCGTCCTACACTGATGAGTTGGTTGGTATTCAGATCTCCCTCCGTATCATATTACCCGGTGTCGAGTGCCGTCTGCACATTCTGCATAGTACACATGTATGTTCTCGTTGCGAGTGTCGAGTTTCCTAGTGTTTGTGGCGTGTCACTGGTATGGTGGGTATTGTGTTGCAGTGCTGCCTGCCTGTGTGGGTATTGATCTCCCGGCCACATGCTGGAGGGGTATCAGGTTTAGGGATGCAGGTGGAGCGTCCGATCAGTTTCTGATAAGACATCTGAGTGTTGTGTTTCAAGGAGACATAGTAACTGCAGTGATGTGGTAGTGATGATGTGTGTGCTGGTTCACCACACTCCCTTGTAATTTCCTCCCCTCCCCTCTCCCTCCCTCCCTCCGTCCCTCCATACTTCCCTTCCTCCCTCCTTCCTTGCCTTCATCTCTCCTTCGCTCCGTCCGTCTCTCCAGCCTTCCCTCCCTCCCTCCCTCCCTCCCTCCCTCCCTCCCTCCCAATGTTGTTTTAGTTAACTAAAACTAAAACTATAATGCTTTTTAGTTTGGCATATTTCACTTTAGTAATTAAAACTAAAACTAAAATGAGGACTGTCTCAGCCTGTTAATTAAAACTACAACTAAACTAATATGAAAATCACCCAAAAAGGGTGGTTACTAAAACTAAAAGAGCCTTTACTAACCCTTTTGAGATTTAGTAATTAAAACTAAAACTAAACTAAACAATGTGACTTCTACCTAATTAAAACCAAAAACTAAACTATTTCAGTTTTAGATAACTAAAACAACATTGCTCCCTCCCTCCCTCCCTCCCTCCCTCCCTCCCTCCCTCCCTCCCCCCTTCCCCCCCTCCCCCCTTCCTTCGTCCCTTCCTCCCTCCATCCATCCATCTCCCTGTCCCTCCCTATACCTCCCTCTCTCCTTCCATCTCCGTCTTCCTCTGTGCCTCTCTCTCCTTCATCGTTCTCTCTCTCTCTCTTTCTCCATTTCCCAAAATGTGTCCAATAAAATAAGATTTTTAATTCCATGTTGTTGTTTTGGAATCAGTTGTTATCTGGAGTCCCAGACCTAATGGCAGTGCATGTTTAGTACTTGTGTCCATTGTGATGTAAATATCAACTTTAATTGTGCAAACTGGAGCACTGAAGTTTCAAAATAATCACCTCTGCCACATCCTCCTCCCTCTCGCCATGTCAGTGGGTTGAGGGGAAGTCTACTCCCAATCTGAGATGCAGCGAACCTGCACTGGCAGTAGGCCAATAAGGTGAAAATAAATCAGTAGAATTTTACTTTTCTGAGAACTAGTTGACAGTGCCAACGCTTCCCTCTAATACTTACAGTGAATTTCAGTTGCGTTCAAATCTCCGTGTTGCGTACGCATCCGTACAGAATCGCTTGTACACCGATTTTTGAGCTGGTTCTGCTGACATCCTCCCCCTTCGCGTGTGCGCATTGTGCAAGCGTACATCCATACTCGATTCCATACGGAAGCGTACGCAACACGGAGATTCGAACGCAACTGAAATTCACTGTACATGTGTACAAGCCCACTCAACAGCATGACTGGTCATCACCATTGACCAAACGTCGCAAAAGTATCCCTCACAAATGTGTGCATACGTAGCAAAATTAATTTGGGGATGGCTGTTGTGAAACTGTGAAGCGTATTGCTTAC